>JANJXV010001201.1:0-175889 GCA_024803745.1 Megascapheus bottae | reverse complement strand
GAGGTGTGTGAAGTCACAAAATGGAGGTGTGTGAAGACATAGAATGGAAGTGTGTGAAGTCATGGAATGGAGGTGTGTGAAGTCCAAGAATGGAGATGTGTGAAGTCAAACAATGTAGGTGTGTGAAGTCACAGAATGGAGGTGTGTGAACTCAGAATGTAGGTGTGTGAAGTCACAGCATGGAGATGTGTGAAGTCATAGAATTGAAGTGTGTGAAGTCACAGATTGGAGCTTTGTGAAATCAGAATGGAGGTGTGTGAAGTCACCGAATGGAAGTGTGTGAAGTCCAAGAATGGAGGTATGTGAAGTCAAACAATGGAGGTGTGTGAAGTCATAGAATGGAGGTGTGTGAAGTCACAGAATGGAGGTGTGTGAAGTCACAGAATGGAGGTGTGTGAACTCAGAATGTAGGTGTGTAGTCACAGAATGGAGGTGTGTGAAGTCATAGAATTGAAGTGTGTGAAGTCACAGATTGGAGCTTTGTGAAATCAGAATGCAGGTGTGTGAAGTCACCGAATGGAAGTGTGTGAAGTCCAAGAATGGAGGTATGTGAAGTCAAACAATGGAAGTGTGTGAAGTCATAGAATGGAGGTGTGTGAAGTCACAGAATGGAAGTGTGTGATGCCAAAATGGATGTGTGTGAAGTCATAGAATGGAGGTGTGTGAAGTCACAGAATGGAGGTGTGTGAAGTAACAGAATGGAGGTGTGTGAACTCAGAATGGAGGTGTGTTAAGTCACAGAATGGAGGTTTGTGAAGTCATAGAACGGAGGTGTGTGAAGTCACAGAATGGAGGTGTGTGAAGTCATAGAATGGAGGTGTGTGAAGTCAGAGAATCTAGGTGTGTGAAGTCACAGAATGGAGGTGTGTGAAGTCACAGAATGGAGGTGTGTGAAGTCATAGAATGGAAGTGTGCGAAGTCATAGAATGTAGGTGTGTGAAGTCAGAATGGAGGTGTGTGAAGTCACAGAATGGAAGTGTGTGAACTCAGAATGGAGGTGTGTGAAGTCACAGAATGGAGGTTTGTTATGTCATAGAAGGGAGGTGTGTGAAGTCATAGAATGGATGTTTCTGAATTAAGAATGAAGGTGTGTGAAGTCATAGAATGGAGGTGTGTGAAGTCCAATTGGAGGTGTGTGAACTCATAGAATGGAGATGTGTGAACTCATAGAATGGAGGTGTGTGAAGTCATGGAATGGAGGTGTGTGAAGTCCAAGAATGGAGATGTGTGAAGTCAAACAATGGAGGTGTGTGAAGTCACAGAATGAAGTTGTGTGAAGTCACATAATGGAAGTGTGTGATGTCAAAATGGAGGAGTGTGAAGTCACAGAATGGAGGTGTGTGAAGTCACCGAATGTAGGTGTGTGAAGTCACAGAATGGAATTGTGTGAACTCAGAATGTAGGTGTGTGAAGCCACAGAATGGAGGTGTGTGAACTCATAGAATGGAAGTGTGTGAAGTCATAGATTGGAGCTTTGTGAAATCAGAATGGAGGTGTGTGAAGTCACCGAATGGAGGTGTGTGAAGTCCACGAATGGAGGTATGTGAAGTCAAACAATGGAGGTGTGTGAAGTCATAGAATGGAGGTGTGTGAAGTCACAGAATGGAGGTGTGTGAAGTCACAGAATGGAGGTGTGTGAACTCATAGAATGGAAGTGTGTGAAGTCATAGAATGGAGGTTTGTGAAGTCAGAATGGAGGTGTGTGAAGTCACCGAATGGAGGTGTGTGGACTCAGAATGGAGATGTGTGAAGTCACAGAATGGAGGTTTGTGAAGGCATAGAGTGGAGGTGTGGGAAGTCATAGAATGGAGGTGTGTGAAGTCAAAATGGTGGTGTGTGAACTCATAGAATGGAGGTGTGTGAACTCATAGAATTGAGGTGTGTGAAGTCATTGAATGGAGATGTGTGAAGTCAAAGAATAGAGGTGTGTGAAGTCAAACAATGGAGGTGTGTGAAGTCAAGGAATGGAGGTGTGTGAAGTCACAGAAGGGAAGTGTGTGAAGTCAAAATGGAGGTGCGTGAAGTCACAGAATGGAGGTGTGTGAAGTCACAGAATGGAGGTGTGTGAAGTCATAGAATGGAGGTGTGTGAAGTCACAGAATGGAGGTGTGTGAAGTCATAGAACGGAGGTGTGTGAAGTCACAGAATGGAGGAGTGTGAAGTCATAGAATGGTGGTGTGTGAAGTCAGAGAATCGAGTGTGCGAATTCACGGAATGGAGCTGTGTGAAGTCACAGAATGGAGGTGTGTGAAGTCAGAATTGAGGTGTGCGAAGTCATAGAATGGAAGTGTGTGATGTCAAAATGGAGGTGTGTGTACTGATAGAATAGAGATGTGTGAACTCATAGAATGGAGGTGTGTGATGTCATGGAATGGAGGTGTGTGAAGTCCAAGAAAGGAGGTGTGTGAAGTCAAACAATGGAGGTGTGTGAAGTCACAGAATGGAGGTGTGTGAAGTCACAGAATGGAAGTGTGTGATGTCAAAATGGAGGTGTGTGAAGTCACAGAATGGAGGTGTGTGAAATCACTGAATGTAGGTGTGTGAAGTCACAGAACGGAGGTGTGTGAAGTCAAAGAATGGAGGTGTGTGAAGTCATCGAATGGAGGTGTGTGAAGTCACAGAATGGAGGTGTGTGAAGTCAGAGAATGGAGGTGTGTGAAGTCAAAATGGAGGTGTGCGAAGTCATAGAATGGAGGTGTGTGTAGTCACAGAATGGATGTGTGTGAAGTCAAAATGGAGGTGTGTGAAGTCACAGAATGGAGGTGTGTGAAGTCACAGAATGGAGGTGTGTGAAGTAAAAATGGTGGTGTGTGAAGTCACAAATGTAGGTGGGTGAAGTCACAGAATGGAGGTTGTGAAGTCATAGAATGGAGGTGTGTGAAGTCACAGAATGGATGTGTGTGAAGTCATAGAATGGAGGTTTGTGAAGTCAGAGAATCGAGGTGTGTGAAGTTATAGAACGGAAGTGTGTGAAGTCACAGAATGGAGGTGCGTGAAGTCACAGAATGGAGGTGTGTGAACTCAGAATGGAGGTGTGTGAAGTCATAGAATGGAGGTGTGTGAAGTCACAGTGGAGGTGTGTGAAGTCAAAATGGTAGTGTGTGAGGTCACAAATGGAGGTGGGTGAAGTCACAATATGGAGGTGTGTGAAGTCATAGAATGGAGGTGTGTGAAGTCACAGAATGGAGGTGTGTGAAGTCATAGAATGGAAGTGTGTGAAGTCATAGAATGTAGGTGTGTGAAGTCAGAATGGATGTGTGTGAAGTCACAGAATGGAGGTGTGTGAACTCAGAATGGAGGTGTGTGAAGTCACAGAACCGAGGTTTGTGATGCCATAGAAGGGAGGTGTGTGAAGTCATAGAATGGATGTTTCTGAAGTAAGAATGAAGGTGTGTGAAGTCAAAGAATGGAGGTTTGTGAAGTCAAAGAACGGAGGTGTGTGAAGTCACAGAATGTAGGTGTGTGAAGTCATAGAATGGAGGTGTGTGAAGTCAGAGAATCTAGGTGTGTGAAGTCACAGAATGGAGGTGTGTGAAGTCACAGAATGGAGGTGTGGGAAGTCATAGAATGAAAGTGTGTGAAGTCATAGAATGTAGGTGTGTGAAGTCACAATGGAGGTGTGTGAAGTCACAGAATGCAGGTGTGTGAACTCAGAATGGAGGTGTGTGAAGTCACAGAATGGAGGTTTGTTATGTCATAGAAGGGAGGTGTGTGAAGTCATAGAATGGATGTTTCTGAAGTAAGAATGAAGGTGTGTGAAGTCATAGAATGGAGGTGTGTAAAGTCCAATTGGAGGTGTGTGAACTCATTGAATGTAGATGTGTGAACTCATAGAATGGAGGTGTGTGAAGTCATGGAATGGAGGTGTGTGAAGTGCAAGAATGGAGATGTGTGAAGTCAAACAATGGAGGTGTGTGAAGTCACAGAATGGAGGTGTGTGAAGTCACATAATGGAAGTGTGTGATGTCAAAATGGAGGTGTGTGAAGTCACAGAATGGAGGTGTGTGAAGTCACCGAATGTAGGTGTGTGAAGTCACAGTATGGAGGTGTGTGAACTCAGCATGTAGGTGTGTGAAGTCACAGAATGGAGGTGTGTGAAGTTATAGAATGGAAGTGTGTGAAGTCATAGATTGGAGCTTTGTCTAATCAGAATGGAGGTGTGTGAAGTCACCGAATGGAAGTGTGTGAAGTCCAAGAATGGAGGTATGTGAAGTCAAACAATGGAGGTGTGTGAACTCATAGAATGGAGGTATGTGAAGTCATGGAATGGAGGTGTGTGAAGTCAAAGAATAGAGGTGTGTGAAGTCAAACAATGGAGGTGTGTGAAGTCACAGAATGGAGGTGTGTGAAGTCAAAATGGAGGTGTGTGAAGTCACAGAATGGAGGTGTGTGAAGTCACAGAATGGAGGTGTGTGAAGTCATAGAATGGAGGTTTGTGAAGTCAGAGAATCGAGGTGTGTGAAGTCATAGAACGGAGGTGTGTGAAGTCACAGAATGGAGGTGTGTGAAGTCACAGAATGGAGGTGTGTGAACTCAGAATGGAGGTGTGTTAAGTCACAGAATGGAGGTTTGTGAAGTCATAGAACGGAGGTGTGTGAAGTCACAGAATGGAGGTGTGTGAAGTCATAGAATGGAGGTGTGTGAAGTCAGAGAATCTAGGTGTGTGAAGTCACAGAATGGAGGTGTGTGACGTTACAGAATGGAGGTGTGTGAAGTCATAGAATGGAAGTGTGTGAAGTCATAGAATGTAGGTGTGTGAAGTCAGAATGGAGGTGTGTGAAGTCACAGAATGGAAGTGTGTGAACTCAGAATGGAGGTGTGTGAAGTCACAGAATGGAGGTTTGTTATGTCATAGAAGGGAGGTGTGTGAAGTCATAGAATGGATGTTTCTGAATTAAGAATGAAGGTGTGTGAAGTCATAGAATGGATGTGTGTGAAGTCCAATTGGAGGTGTGTGAACTCATAGAATAGAGATGTGTGAACTCATAGAATGGAGGTGTGGGAAGTCATGGAATGGAGGTGTGTGAAGTCCAAGAATGGAGATGTGTGAAGTCAAACAATGGAGGTGTGTGAAGTCACAGAATGAAGTTGTGTGAAGTCACATAATGGAAGTGTGTGATGTCAAAATGGAGGAGTGTGAAGTCACAGAATGGAGGTGTGTGAAGTCACCGAATGTAGGTGTGTGAAGTCACAGAATGAAGTTGTGTGAACTCAGAATGTAGGTGTGTGAAGTCACAGAATGGAGGTGTGTGAACTCATAGAATGGAAGTGTGTGAAGTCATAGATTGGAGCTTTGTGAAATCAGAATGGAGGTGTGTGAAGTCACCGAATGGAGGTGTGTGAAGTCCAAGAATGGAGGTATGTGAAGTCAAACAATGGAGGTGTGTGAAGTCATAGAATGGAGGTGTGTGAAGTCACAAATGGAAGTGTGTGATGCCAAAATGGATGTGTGTGAAGTCATAGAATGGAGGTGTGTGAAGTCACAGAATGGAGGTGTGTGAAGTCACAGAATGGAGGTGTGTGAAGTCATAGAATGGAAGTTTGTGAAGTCATAGAATGGAGGTTTGTGAAGTCAGAATGGAGGTGTGTGAAGTCACCGAATGGAGGTGTGTGGACTCAGAATGGAGATGTGTGAAGTCACAGAATGGAGGTTTGTGAAGGCATAGAGTGGAGGTGTGGGAAGTCATAGAATGGAGGTGTGTGAAGTCAAAATGGTGGTGTGTGAACTCATAGAATGGAGGTGTGTGAACTCATAGAATTGAGGTGTGTGAAGTCATTGAATGGAGATGTGTGAAGTCAAAGAATAGAGGTGTGTGAAGTCAAACAATGGAGGTGTGTGAAGTCAAGGAATGGAGGTGTGTGAAGTCACAGAAGGGAAGTGTGTGAAGTCAAAATGGAGGTGCGTGAAGTCACAGAATGGAGGTGTGTGAAGTCACAGAATGGAAGTGTGTGAAGTCAAAATGGTAGTGTGTGAGGTCACAAATGGAGGTGGGTGAAGTCACAATATGGAGGTGTGTGAAGTCATAGAATGGAGGTGTGTGAAGTCACAGAATGGAGGTGTGTGAAGTCATAGAACGGAGGTGTGTGAAGTCACAGAATGGAGGAGTGTGAAGTCATAGAATGGTGGTGTGTGAAGTCAGAGAATCGAGTGTGCGAATTCACGGAATGGAGCTGTGTGAAGTCACAGAATGGAGGTGTGTGAAGTCAGAATTGAGGTGTGCGAAGTCATAGAATGGAAGTGTGTGATGTCAAAATGGAGGTGTGTGTACTGATAGAATAGAGATGTGTGAACTCATAGAATGGAGGTGTGTGATGTCATGGAATGGAGGTGTGTGAAGTCCAAGAAAGGAGGTGTGTGAAGTCAAACAATGGAGGTGTGTGAAGTCACAGAATGGAGGTGTGTGAAGTCACAGAATGGAAGTGTGTGATGTCAAAATGGAGGTGTGTGAAGTTACAGAATGGAGGTGTGTGAAATCACTGAATGTAGGTGTGTGAAGTCACAGAACGGAGGTGTGTGAAGTCAAAGAATGGAGGTGTGTGAAGTCATCGAATGGAGGTGTGTGAAGTCACAGAATGGAGGTGTGTGAAGTCAGAGAATGGAGGTGTGTGAAGTCAAAATGGAGGTGTGCGAAGTCATAGAATGGAGGTGTGTGTAGTCACAGAATGGATGTGTGTGAAGTCAAAATGGAGGTGTGTGAAGTCACAGAATGGAGGTGTGTGAAGTCACAGAATGGAGGTGTGTGAAGTAAAAATGGTGGTGTGTGAAGTCACAAATGTAGGTGGGTGAAGTCACAGAATGGAGGTTGTGAAGTCATAGAATGGAGGTGTGTGAAGTCACAGAATGGAGGTGTGTGAAGTCATAGAATGGAGGTTTGTGAAGTCAGAGAATCGAGGTGTGTGAAGTTATAGAACGGAAGTGTGTGAAGTAACAGAATGGAGGTGCGTGAAGTCACAGAATGGAGGTGTGTGAACTCAGAATGGAGGTGTGTGAAATCATAGAATGGAGGTGTGTGAAGTCACAGTGGAGGTGTGTGAAGTCAAAATGGTAGTGTGTGAGGTCACAAATGGAGGTGGGTGAAGTCACAATATGGAGGTGTGTGAAGTCATAGAATGGAGGTGTGTGAAGTCACAGAATGGAGGTGTGTGAAGTCATAGAATGGAAGTGTGTGAAGTCATAGAATGTAGGTGTGTGAAGTCAGAATGGATGTGTGTGAAGTCAGAGAATGGAGGTGTGTGAACTCAGAATGGAGGTGTGTGAAGTCACAGAACCGAGGTTTGTGATGCCATAGAAGGGAGGTGTGTGAAGTCATAGAATGGATATTTCTGAAGTAAGAATGAAGGTGTGTGAAGTCAAAGAATGGAGGTGTGTGAAGTCAGAGAATCTAGGTGTGTGAAGTCACAGAATGGAGGTGTGTGAAGTCATAGAATGGAAGTGTGTGAAGTCATAGAATGGAGGTGTGTGAAGTCATAGAATTTAGGTGTGTGACGTCAGAATGGAGGTGTGTGAAGTCACAGAATGGAGGGGTGTGAAGTCAAAATGGTGGTGTGTGGAGTCACAAATGTAGGTAGGTGAAGTCACAGAATGGAGGTGTGTGAAGTCACAGAATGGACGTGTGTGAACTCAGAATAGAGGTGTGTGAAGTCACAGAATGGAGGTGTGTGAAGTCATAGAACGGAGGTGTGTGAAGTCACAGAATGGAGGTATGTGAAGTCATAGAATGGAGGTGTGTGAAGTCAGAGAATCTAGGTGTGTGAAGTCAAAGAATGGAGGTGTGTGAAGTCACAAAATGGAGGTGTGTGAAGACATAGAATGGAAGTGTGTGAAGTCATGGAATGGAGGTGTGTGAAGTCCAAGAATGGAGATGTGTGAAGTCAAACAATGTAGGTGTGTGAAGTCACAGAATGGAGGTGTGTGAACTCAGAATGTAGGTGTGTGAAGTCACAGCATGGAGATGTGTGAAGTCATAGAATTGAAGTGTGTGAAGTCACAGATTGGAGCTTTGTGAAATCAGAATGGAGGTGTGTGAAGTCACCGAATGGAAGTGTGTGAAGTCCAAGAATGGAGGTATGTGAAGTCAAACAATGGAGGTGTGTGAAGTCATAGAATGGAGGTGTGTGAAGTCACAGAATGGAGGTGTGTGAAGTCACAGAATGGAGGTGTGTGAACTCAGAATGTAGGTGTGTAGTCACAGAATGGAGGTGTGTGAAGTCATAGAATTGAAGTGTGTGAAGTCACAGATTGGAGCTTTGTGAAATCAGAATGCAGGTGTGTGAAGTCACCGAATGGAAGTGTGTGAAGTCCAAGAATGGAGGTATGTGAAGTCAAACAATGGAAGTGTGTGAAGTCATAGAATGGAGGTGTGTGAAGTCACAGAATGGAAGTGTGTGATGCCAAAATGGATGTGTGTGAAGTCATAGAATGGAGGTGTGTGAAGTCACAGAATGGAGGTGTGTGAAGTAACAGAATGGAGGTGTGTAAACTCAGAATGGAGGTGTGTTAAGTCACAGAATGGAGGTTTGTGAAGTCATAGAACGGAGGTGTGTGAAGTCACAGAATGGAGGTGTGTGAAGTCATAGAATGGAGGTGTGTGAAGTCAGAGAATCTAGGTGTGTGAAGTCACAGAATGGAGGTGTGTGAAGTCACAGAATGGAGGTGTGTGAAGTCATAGAATGGAAGTGTGCGAAGTCATAGAATGTAGGTGTGTGAAGTCAGAATGGAGGTGTGTGAAGTCACAGAATGGAAGTGTGTGAACTCAGAATGGAGGTGTGTGAAGTCACAGAATGGAGGTTTGTTATGTCATAGAAGGGAGGTGTGTGAAGTCATAGAATGGATGTTTCTGAATTAAGAATGAAGGTGTGTGAAGTCATAGAATGGAGGTGTGTGAAGTCCAATTGGAGGTGTGTGAACTCATAGAATGGAGATGTGTGAACTCATAGAATGGAGGTGTGTGAAGTCATGGAATGGAGGTGTGTGAAGTCCAAGAATGGAGATGTGTGAAGTCAAACAATGGAGGTGTGTGAAGTCACAGAATGAAGTTGTGTGAAGTCACATAATGGAAGTGTGTGATGTCAAAATGGAGGAGTGTGAAGTCACAGAATGGAGGTGTGTGAAGTCACCGAATGTAGGTGTGTGAAGTCACAGAATGGAATTGTGTGAACTCAGAATGTAGGTGTGTGAAGCCACAGAATGGAGGTGTGTGAACTCATAGAATGGAAGTGTGTGAAGTCATAGATTGGAGCTTTGTGAAATCAGAATGGAGGTGTGTGAAGTCACCGAATGGAGGTGTGTGAAGTCCAAGAATGGAGGTATGTGAAGTCAAACAATGGAGGTGTGTGAAGTCATAGAATGGAGGTGTGTGAAGTCACAGAATGGAGGTGTGTGAAGTCACAGAATGGAGGTGTGTGAACTCATAGAATGGAAGTGTGTGAAGTCATAGAATGGAGGTTTGTGAAGTCAGAATGGAGGTGTGTGAAGTCACCGAATGGAGGTGTGTGGACTCAGAATGGAGATGTGTGAAGTCACAGAATGGAGGTTTGTGAAGGCATAGAGTGGAGGTGTGGGAAGTCATAGAATGGAGGTGTGTGAAGTCAAAATGGTGGTGTGTGAACTCATAGAATGGAGGTGTGTGAACTCATAGAATTGAGGTGTGTGAAGTCATTGAATGGAGATGTGTGAAGTCAAAGAATAGAGGTGTGTGAAGTCAAACAATGGAGGTGTGTGAAGTCAAGGAATGGAGGTGTGTGAAGTCACAGAAGGGAAGTGTGTGAAGTCAAAATGGAGGTGCGTGAAGTCACAGAATGGAGGTGTGTGAAGTCACAGAATGGAGGTGTGTGAAGTCATAGAATGGAGGTGTGTGAAGTCACAGAATGGAGGTGTGTGAAGTCATAGAACGGAGGTGTGTGAAGTCACAGAATGGAGGAGTGTGAAGTCATAGAATGGTGGTGTGTGAAGTCAGAGAATCGAGTGTGCGAATTCACGGAATGGAGCTGTGTGAAGTCACAGAATGGAGGTGTGTGAAGTCAGAATTGAGGTGTGCGAAGTCATAGAATGGAAGTGTGTGATGTCAAAATGGAGGTGTGTGTACTGATAGAATAGAGATGTGTGAACTCATAGAATGGAGGTGTGTGATGTCATGGAATGGAGGTGTGTGAAGTCCAAGAAAGGAGGTGTGTGAAGTCAAACAATGGAGGTGTGTGAAGTCACAGAATGGAGGTGTGTGAAGTCACAGAATGGAAGTGTGTGATGTCAAAATGGAGGTGTGTGAAGTCACAGAATGGAGGTGTGTGAAATCACTGAATGTAGGTGTGTGAAGTCACAGAACGGAGGTGTGTGAAGTCAAAGAATGGAGGTGTGTGAAGTCATCGAATGGAGGTGTGTGAAGTCACAGAATGGAGGTGTGTGAAGTCAGAGAATGGAGGTGTGTGAAGTCAAAATGGAGGTGTGCGAAGTCATAGAATGGAGGTGTGTGTAGTCACAGAATGGATGTGTGTGAAGTCAAAATGGAGGTGTGTGAAGTCACAGAATGGAGGTGTGTGAAGTCACAGAATGGAGGTGTGTGAAGTAAAAATGGTGGTGTGTGAAGTCACAAATGTAGGTGGGTGAAGTCACAGAATGGAGGTTGTGAAGTCATAGAATGGAGGTGTGTGAAGTCACAGAATGGAGGTGTGTGAAGTCATAGAATGGAGGTTTGTGAAGTCAGAGAATCGAGGTGTGTGAAGTTATAGAACGGAAGTGTGTGAAGTCACAGAATGGAGGTGCGTGAAGTCACAGAATGGAGGTGTGTGAACTCAGAATGGAGGTGTGTGAAGTCATAGAATGGAGGTGTGTGAAGTCACAGTGGAGGTGTGTGAAGTCAAAATGGTAGTGTGTGAGGTCACAAATGGAGGTGGGTGAAGTCACAATATGGAGGTGTGTGAAGTCATAGAATGGAGGTGTGTGAAGTCACAGAATGGAGGTGTGTGAAGTCATAGAATGGAAGTGTGTGAAGTCATAGAATGTAGGTGTGTGAAGTCAGAATGGATGTGTGTGAAGTCACAGAATGGAGGTGTGTGAACTCAGAATGGAGGTGTGTGAAGTCACAGAACCGAGGTTTGTGATGCCATAGAAGGGAGGTGTGTGAAGTCATAGAATGGATGTTTCTGAAGTAAGAATGAAGGTGTGTGAAGTCAAAGAATGGAGGTTTGTGAAGTCAAAGAACGGAGGTGTGTGAAGTCACAGAATGTAGGTGTGTGAAGTCATAGAATGGAGGTGTGTGAAGTCAGAGAATCTAGGTGTGTGAAGTCACAGAATGGAGGTGTGTGAAGTCACAGAATGGAGGTGTGGGAAGTCATAGAATGAAAGTGTGTGAAGTCATAGAATGTAGGTGTGTGAAGTCACAATGGAGGTGTGTGAAGTCACAGAATGCAGGTGTGTGAACTCAGAATGGAGGTGTGTGAAGTCACAGAATGGAGGTTTGTTATGTCATAGAAGGGAGGTGTGTGAAGTCATAGAATGGATGTTTCTGAAGTAAGAATGAAGGTGTGTGAAGTCATAGAATGGAGGTGTGTAAAGTCCAATTGGAGGTGTGTGAACTCATTGAATGTAGATGTGTGAACTCATAGAATGGAGGTGTGTGAAGTCATGGAATGGAGGTGTGTGAAGTGCAAGAATGGAGATGTGTGAAGTCAAACAATGGAGGTGTGTGAAGTCACAGAATGGAGGTGTGTGAAGTCACATAATGGAAGTGTGTGATGTCAAAATGGAGGTGTGTGAAGTCACAGAATGGAGGTGTGTGAAGTCACCGAATGTAGGTGTGTGAAGTCACAGTATGGAGGTGTGTGAACTCAGCATGTAGGTGTGTGAAGTCACAGAATGGAGGTGTGTGAAGTTATAGAATGGAAGTGTGTGAAGTCATAGATTGGAGCTTTGTCTAATCAGAATGGAGGTGTGTGAAGTCACCGAATGGAAGTGTGTGAAGTCCAAGAATGGAGGTATGTGAAGTCAAACAATGGAGGTGTGTGAACTCATAGAATGGAGGTATGTGAAGTCATGGAATGGAGGTGTGTGAAGTCAAAGAATAGAGGTGTGTGAAGTCAAACAATGGAGGTGTGTGAAGTCACAGAATGGAGGTGTGTGAAGTCAAAATGGAGGTGTGTGAAGTCACAGAATGGAGGTGTGTGAAGTCACAGAATGGAGGTGTGTGAAGTCATAGAATGGAGGTTTGTGAAGTCAGAGAATCGAGGTGTGTGAAGTCATAGAACGGAGGTGTGTGAAGTCACAGAATGGAGGTGTGTGAAGTCACAGAATGGAGGTGTGTGAACTCAGAATGGAGGTGTGTTAAGTCACAGAATGGAGGTTTGTGAAGTCATAGAACGGAGGTGTGTGAAGTCACAGAATGGAGGTGCGTGAAGTCACAGAATGGAGGTGTGTGAACTCAGAATGGAGGTGTGTGAAGTCATAGAATGGAGGTGTGTGAAGTCACAGTGGAGGTGTGTGAAGTCAAAATGGTAGTGTGTGAGGTCACAAATGGAGGTGGGTGAAGTCACAATATGGAGGTGTGTGAAGTCATAGAATGGAGGTGTGTGAAGTCACAGAATGGAGGTGTGTGAAGTCATAGAATGGAAGTGTGTGAAGTCATAGAATGTAGGTGTGTGAAGTCAGAATGGATGTGTGTGAAGTCACAGAATGGAGGTGTGTGAACTCAGAATGGAGGTGTGTGAAGTCACAGAACCGAGGTTTGTGATGCCATAGAAGGGAGGTGTGTGAAGTCATAGAATGGATGTTTCTGAAGTAAGAATGAAGGTGTGTGAAGTCAAAGAATGGAGGTTTGTGAAGTCAAAGAACGGAGGTGTGTGAAGTCACAGAATGTAGGTGTGTGAAGTCATAGAATGGAGGTGTGTGAAGTCAGAGAATCTAGGTGTGTGAAGTCACAGAATGGAGGTGTGTGAAGTCACAGAATGGAGGTGTGGGAAGTCATAGAATGAAAGTGTGTGAAGTCATAGAATGTAGGTGTGTGAAGTCACAATGGAGGTGTGTGAAGTCACAGAATGCAGGTGTGTGAACTCAGAATGGAGGTGTGTGAAGTCACAGAATGGAGGTTTGTTATGTCATAGAAGGGAGGTGTGTGAAGTCATAGAATGGATGTTTCTGAAGTAAGAATGAAGGTGTGTGAAGTCATAGAATGGAGGTGTGTAAAGTCCAATTGGAGGTGTGTGAACTCATTGAATGTAGATGTGTGAACTCATAGAATGGAGGTGTGTGAAGTCATGGAATGGAGGTGTGTGAAGTGCAAGAATGGAGATGTGTGAAGTCAAACAATGGAGGTGTGTGAAGTCACAGAATGGAGGTGTGTGAAGTCACATAATGGAAGTGTGTGATGTCAAAATGGAGGTGTGTGAAGTCACAGAATGGAGGTGTGTGAAGTCACCGAATGTAGGTGTGTGAAGTCACAGTATGGAGGTGTGTGAACTCAGCATGTAGGTGTGTGAAGTCACAGAATGGAGGTGTGTGAAGTTATAGAATGGAAGTGTGTGAAGTCATAGATTGGAGCTTTGTCTAATCAGAATGGAGGTGTGTGAAGTCACCGAATGGAAGTGTGTGAAGTCCAAGAATGGAGGTATGTGAAGTCAAACAATGGAGGTGTGTGAACTCATAGAATGGAGGTATGTGAAGTCATGGAATGGAGGTGTGTGAAGTCAAAGAATAGAGGTGTGTGAAGTCAAACAATGGAGGTGTGTGAAGTCACAGAATGGAGGTGTGTGAAGTCAAAATGGAGGTGTGTGAAGTCACAGAATGGAGGTGTGTGAAGTCACAGAATGGAGGTGTGTGAAGTCATAGAATGGAGGTTTGTGAAGTCAGAGAATCGAGGTGTGTGAAGTCATAGAACGGAGGTGTGTGAAGTCACAGAATGGAGGTGTGTGAAGTCACAGAATGGAGGTGTGTGAACTCAGAATGGAGGTGTGTTAAGTCACAGAATGGAGGTTTGTGAAGTCATAGAACGGAGGTGTGTGAAGTCACAGAATGGAGGTGTGTGAAGTCATAGAATGGAGGTGTGTGAACTCAGAATGGAGGTGTGTGAAGTCACAGAATGGAGGTGTGTGACGTTACAGAATGGAGGTGTGTGAAGTCATAGAATGGAAGTGTGTGAAGTCATAGAATGTAGGTGTGTGAAGTCAGAATGGAGGTGTGTGAAGTCACAGAATGGAAGTGTGTGAACTCAGAATGGAGGTGTGTGAAGTCACAGAATGGAGGTTTGTTATGTCATAGAAGGGAGGTGTGTGAAGTCATAGAATGGATGTTTCTGAATTAAGAATGAAGGTGTGTGAAGTCATAGAATGGATGTGTGTGAAGTCCAATTGGAGGTGTGTGAACTCATAGAATAGAGATGTGTGAACTCATAGAATGGAGGTGTGGGAAGTCATGGAATGGAGGTGTGTGAAGTCCAAGAATGGAGATGTGTGAAGTCAAACAATGGAGGTGTGTGAAGTCACAGAATGAAGTTGTGTGAAGTCACATAATGGAAGTGTGTGATGTCAAAATGGAGGAGTGTGAAGTCACAGAATGGAGGTGTGTGAAGTCACCGAATGTAGGTGTGTGAAGTCACAGAATGGAGTTGGGTGAACTCAGAATGTAGGTGTGTGAAGTCACAGAATGGAGGTGTGTGAACTCATAGAATGGAAGTGTGTGAAGTCATAGATTGGAGCTTTGTGAAATCAGAATGGAGGTGTGTGAAGTCACCGAATGGAGGTGTGTGAAGTCCAAGAATGGAGGTATGTGAAGTCAAACAATGGAGGTGTGTGAAGTCATAGAATGGAGGTGTGTGAAGTCACAAATGGAAGTGTGTGATGCCAAAATGGATGTGTGTGAAGTCATAGAATGGAGGTGTGTGAAGTCACAGAATGGAGGTGTGTGAAGTCACAGAATGGAGGTGTGTGAAGTCATAGAATGGAAGTTTGTGAAGTCATAGAATGGAGGTTTGTGAAGTCAGAATGGAGGTGTGTGAAGTCACCGAATGGAGGTGTGTGGACTCAGAATGGAGATGTGTGAAGTCACAGAATGGAGGTTTGTGAAGGCATAGAGTGGAGGTGTGGGAAGTCATAGAATGGAGGTGTGTGAAGTCAAAATGGTGGTGTGTGAACTCATAGAATGGAGGTGTGTGAACTCATAGAATTGAGGTGTGTGAAGTCATTGAATGGAGATGTGTGAAGTCAAAGAATAGAGGTGTGTGAAGTCAAACAATGGAGGTGTGTGAAGTCAAGGAATGGAGGTGTGTGAAGTCACAGAAGGGAAGTGTGTGAAGTCAAAATGGAGGTGCGTGAAGTCACAGAATGGAGGTGTGTGAAGTCACAGAATGGAAGTGTGTGAAGTCAAAATGGTAGTGTGTGAGGTCACAAATGGAGGTGGGTGAATTCACAATATGGAGGTGCGTGAAGTCACAGAATGGAGGTGTGTGAAGTCACAGAATGGAAGTGTGTGAAGTCAAAATGGTAGTGTGTGAGGTCACAAATGGAGGTGGGTGAATTCACAATATGGAGGTGTGTGAAGTCACAGAATGGAGGTGTGTGAAGTCAGAATTGAGGTGTGCGAAGTCATAGAATGGAAGTGTGTGATGTCAAAATGGAGGTGTGTGTACTGATAGAATAGAGATGTGTGAACTCATAGAATGGAGGTGTGTGATGTCATGGAATGGAGGTGTGTGAAGTCCAAGAAAGGAGGTGTGTGAAGTCAAACAATGGAGGTGTGTGAAGTCACAGAATGGAGGTGTGTGAAGTCACAGAATGGAAGTGTGTGATGTCAAAATGGAGGTGTGTGAAGTTACAGAATGGAGGTGTGTGAAATCACTGAATGTAGGTGTGTGAAGTCACAGAACGGAGGTGTGTGAAGTCAAAGAATGGAGGTGTGTGAAGTCATCGAATGGAGGTGTGTGAAGTCACAGAATGGAGGTGTGTGAAGTCAGAGAATGGAGGTGTGTGAAGTCAAAATGGAGGTGTGCGAAGTCATAGAATGGAGGTGTGTGTAGTCACAGAATGGATGTGTGTGAAGTCAAAATGGAGGTGTGTGAAGTCACAGAATGGAGGTGTGTGAAGTCACAGAATGGAGGTGTGTGAAGTAAAAATGGTGGTGTGTGAAGTCACAAATGTAGGTGGGTGAAGTCACAGAATGGAGGTTGTGAAGTCATAGAATGGAGGTGTGTGAAGTCACAGAATGGAGGTGTGTGAAGTCATAGAATGGAGGTTTGTGAAGTCAGAGAATCGAGGTGTGTGAAGTTATAGAACGGAAGTGTGTGAAGTAACAGAATGGAGGTGCGTGAAGTCACAGAATGGAGGTGTGTGAACTCAGAATGGAGGTGTGTGAAATCATAGAATGGAGGTGTGTTAAGTCACAGTGGAGGTGTGTGAAGTCAAAATGGTAGTGTGTGAGGTCACAAATGGAGGTGGGTGAAGTCACAATATGGAGGTGTGTGAAGTCATAGAATGGAGGTGTGTGAAGTCATAGAATGTAGGTGTGTGAAGTCAGAATGGATGTGTGTGAAGTCAGAGAATGGAGGTGTGTGAACTCAGAATGGAGGTGTGTGAAGTCACAGAACCGAGGTTTGTGATGCCATTGAAGGGAGGTGTGTGAAGTCATAGAATGGATGTTTCTGAAGTAAGAATGAAGGTGTGTGAAGTCAAAGAATGGAGGTGTGTGAAGTCAGAGAATCTAGGTGTGTGAAGTCACAGAATGGAGGTGTGTGAAGTCATAGAATGGAAGTGTGTGAAGTCATAGAATGGAGGTGTGTGAAGTCATAGAATTTAGGTGTGTGACGTCAGAATGGAGGTGTGTGAAGTCACAGAATGGAGGGGTGTGAAGTCAAAATGGTGGTGTGTGGAGTCACAAATGTAGGTAGGTGAAGTCACAGAATGGAGGTGTGTGAAGTCACAGAATGGACGTGTGTGAACTCAGAATAGAGGTGTGTGAAGTCACAGAATGGAGGTGTGTGAAGTCATAGAACGGAGGTGTGTGAAGTCACAGAATGGAGGTATGTGAAGTCATAGAATGGAGGTGTGTGAAGTCAGAGAATCTAGGTGTGTGAAGTCAAAGAATGGAGGTGTGTGAAGTCACAAAATGGAGGTGTGTGAAGTCATAGAATGGAAGTGTGTGAAGTCATGGAATGGAGGTGTGTGAAGTCCAAGAATGGAGATGTGTGAAGTCAAACAATGTAGGTGTGTGAAGTCACAGAATGGAGGTGTGTGAACTCAGAATGTAGGTGTGTGAAGTCACAGCATGGAGATGTGTGAAGTCATAGAATTGAAGTGTGTGAAGTCACAGATTGGAGCTTTGTGAAATCAGAATGGAGGTGTGTGAAGTCACCGAATGGAAGTGTGTGAAGTCCAAGAATGGAGGTATGTGAAGTCAAACAATGGAGGTGTGTGAAGTCATAGAATGGAGGTGTGTGAAGTCACAGAATGGAGGTGTGTGAAGTCACAGAATGGAGGTGTGTGAACTCAGAATGTAGGTGTGTAGTCACAGAATGGAGGTGTGTGAAGTCATAGAATTGAAGTGTGTGAAGTCACAGATTGGAGCTTTGTGAAATCAGAATGCAGGTGTGTGAAGTCACCGAATGGAAGTGTGTGAAGTCCAAGAATGGAGGTATGTGAAGTCAAACAATGGAAGTGTGTGAAGTCATAGAATGGAGGTGTGTGAAGTCACAGAATGGAAGTGTGTGATGCCAAAATGGATGTGTGTGAAGTCATAGAATGGAGGTGTGTGAAGTCACAGAATGGAGGTGTGTGAAGTAACAGAATGGAGGTGTGTGAACTCAGAATGGAGGTGTGTTAAGTCACAGAATGGAGGTTTGTGAAGTCATAGAACGGAGGTGTGTGAAGTCACAGAATGGAGGTGTGTGAAGTCATAGAATGGAGGTGTGTGAAGTCAGAGAATCTAGGTGTGTGAAGTCACAGAATGGAGGTGTGTGAAGTCACAGAATGGAGGTGTGTGAAGTCATAGAATGGAAGTGTGCGAAGTCATAGAATGTAGGTGTGTGAAGTCAGAATGGAGGTGTGTGAAGTCACAGAATGGAAGTGTGTGAACTCAGAATGGAGGTGTGTGAAGTCACAGAATGGAGGTTTGTTATGTCATAGAAGGGAGGTGTGTGAAGTCATAGAATGGATGTTTCTGAATTAAGAATGAAGGTGTGTGAAGTCATAGAATGGAGGTGTGTGAAGTCCAATTGGAGGTGTGTAAACTCATAGAATGGAGATGTGTGAACTCATAGAATGGAGGTGTGTGAAGTCATGGAATGGAGGTGTGTGAAGTCCAAGAATGGAGATGTGTGAAGTCAAACAATGGAGGTGTGTGAAGTCACAGAATGAAGTTGTGTGAAGTCACATAATGGAAGTGTGTGATGTCAAAATGGAGGAGTGTGAAGTCACAGAATGGAGGTGTGTGAAGTCACCGAATGTAGGTGTGTGAAGTCACAGAATGGAGTTGTGTGAACTCAGAATGTAGGTGTGTGAAGCCACAGAATGGAGGTGTGTGAACTCATAGAATGGAAGTGTGTGAAGTCATAGATTGGAGCTTTGTGAAATCAGAATGGAGGTGTGTGAAGTCACCGAATGGAGGTGTGTGAAGTCCAAGAATGGAGGTATGTGAAGTCAAACAATGGAGGTGTGTGAAGTCATAGAATGGAGGTGTGTGAAGTCACAGAATGGAGGTGTGTGAAGTCACAGAATGGAGGTGTGTGAAGTCATAGAATGGAAGTTTGTGAAGTCATAGAATGGAGGTTTGTGTAGTCAGAATGGAGGTGTGTGAAGTCACCGAATGGAGGTGTGTGGACTCAGAATGGAGATGTGTGAAGTCACAGAATGGAGGTTTGTGAAGGCATAGAGTGGAGGTGTGGGAAGTCATAGAATGGAGGTGTGTGAAGTCAAAATGGTGGTGTGTGAACTCATAGAATGGAGGTGTGTGAACTCATAGAATTGAGGTGTGTGAAGTCATTGAATGGAGATGTGTGAAGTCAAAGAATAGAGGTGTGTGAAGTCAAACAATGGAGGTGTGTGAAGTCAAGGAATGGAGGTGTGTGAAGTCACAGAAGGGAAGTGTGTGAAGTCAAAATGGAGGTGCGTGAAGTCACAGAATGGAGGTGTGTGAAGTCACAGAATGGAGGTGTGTGAAGTCATAGAATGGAGGTGTGTGAAGTCACAGAATGGAGGTGTGTGAAGTCATAGAACGGAGGTGTGTGAAGTCACAGAATGGAGGAGTGTGAAGTCATAGAATGGTGGTGTGTGAAGTCAGAGAATCGAGTGTGCGAATTCACGGAATGGAGCTGTGTGAAGTCACAGAATGGAGGTGTGTGAAGTCAGAATTGAGGTGTGCGAAGTCATAGAATGGAAGTGTGTGATGTCAAAATGGAGGTGTGTGTACTGATAGAATAGAGATGTGTGAACTCATAGAATGGAGGTGTGTGATGTCATGGAATGGAGGTGTGTGAAGTCCAAGAAAGGAGGTGTGTGAAGTCAAACAATGGAGGTGTGTGAAGTCACAGAATGGAGGTGTGTGAAGTCACAGAATGGAAGTGTGTGATGTCAAAATGGAGGTGTGTGAAGTCACAGAATGGAGGTGTGTGAAATCACTGAATGTAGGTGTGTGAAGTCACAGAACGGAGGTGTGTGAAGTCAAAGAATGGAGGTGTGTGAAGTCATCGAATGGAGGTGTGTGAAGTCACAGAATGGAGGTGTGTGAAGTCAGAGAATGGAGGTGTGTGAAGTCAAAATGGAGGTGTGCGAAGTCATAGAATGGAGGTGTGTGTAGTCACAGAATGGATGTGTGTGAAGTCAAAATGGAGGTGTGTGAAGTCACAGAATGGAGGTGTGTGAAGTCACAGAATGGAGGTGTGTGAAGTAAAAATGGTGGTGTGTGAAGTCACAAATGTAGGTGGGTGAAGTCACAGAATGGAGGTTGTGAATTCATAGAATGGAGGTGTGTGAAGTCACAGAATGGAGGTGTGTGAAGTCATAGAATGGAGGTTTGTGAAGTCAGAGAATCGAGGTGTGTGAAGTTATAGAACGGAAGTGTGTGAAGTCACAGAATGGAGGTGCGTGAAGTCACAGAATGGAGGTGTGTGAACTCAGAATGGAGGTGTGTGAAGTCATAGAATGGAGGTGTGTGAAGTCACAGTGGAGGTGTGTGAAGTCAAAATGGTAGTGTGTGAGGTCACAAATGGAGGTGGGTGAAGTCACAATATGGAGGTGTGTGAAGTCATAGAATGGAGGTGTGTGAAGTCACAGAATGGAGGTGTGTGAAGTCATAGAATGGAAGTGTGTGAAGTCATAGAATGTAGGTGTGTGAAGTCAGAATGGATGTGTGTGAAGTCACAGAATGGAGGTGTGTGAACTCAGAATGGAGGTGTGTGAAGTCACAGAACCGAGGTTTGTGATGCCATAGAAGGGAGGTGTGTGAAGTCATAGAATGGATGTTTCTGAAGTAAGAATGAAGGTGTGTGAAGTCAAAGAATGGAGGTTTGTGAAGTCAAAGAACGGAGGTGTGTGAAGTCACAGAATGTAGGTGTGTGAAGTCATAGAATGGAGGTGTGTGAAGTCAGAGAATCTAGGTGTGTGAAGTCACAGAATGGAGGTGTGTGAAGTCACAGAATGGAGGTGTGGGAAGTCATAGAATGAAAGTGTGTGAAGTCATAGAATGTAGGTGTGTGAAGTCACAATGGAGGTGTGTGAAGTCACAGAATGCAGGTGTGTGAACTCAGAATGGAGGTGTGTGAAGTCACAGAATGGAGGTTTGTTATGTCATAGAAGGGAGGTGTGTGAAGTCATAGAATGGATGTTTCTGAAGTAAGAATGAAGGTGTGTGAAGTCATAGAATGGAGGTGTGTAAAGTCCAATTGGAGGTGTGTGAACTCATTGAATGTAGATGTGTGAACTCATAGAATGGAGGTGTGTGAAGTCATGGAATGGAGGTGTGTGAAGTGCAAGAATGGAGATGTGTGAAGTCAAACAATGGAGGTGTGTGAAGTCACAGAATGGAGGTGTGTGAAGTCACATAATGGAAGTGTGTGATGTCAAAATGGAGGTGTGTGAAGTCACAGAATGGAGGTGTGTGAAGTCACCGAATGTAGGTGTGTGAAGTCACAGAATGGAGGTGTGTGAACTCAGAATGTAGGTGTGTGAAGTCACAGAATGGAGGTGTGTGAAGTTATAGAATGGAAGTGTGTGAAGTCATAGATTGGAGCTTTGTCTAATCAGAATGGAGGTGTGTGAAGTCACCGAATGGAAGTGTGTGAAGTCCAAGAATGGAGGTATGTGAAGTCAAACAATGGAGGTGTGTGAACTCATAGAATGGAGGTATGTGAAGTCATGGAATGGAGGTGTGTGAAGTCAAAGAATAGAGGTGTGTGAAGTCAAACAATGGAGGTGTGTGAAGTCACAGAATGGAGGTGTGTGAAGTCAAAATGGAGGTGTGTGAAGTCACAGAATGGAGGTGTGTGAAGTCACAGAATGGAGGTGTATGAACTCAGAATGGAGGTGTGTTAAGTCACAGAATGGAGGTTTGTGAAGTCATAGAACGGAGGTGTGTGAAGTCACAGAATGGAGGTGTGTGAAGTCATAGAATGGAGGTGTGTGAAGTCAGAGAATCTAGGTGTGTGAAGTCACAGAATGGAGGTGTGTGACGTTACAGAATGGAGGTGTGTGAAGTCATAGAATGGAAGTGTGTGAAGTCATAGAATGTAGGTGTGTGAAGTCAGAATGGAGGTGTGTGAAGTCACAGAATGGAAGTGTGTGAACTCAGAATGGAGGTGTGTGAAGTCATAGAATGGAGGTTTGTTATGTCATAGAAGGGAGGTGTGTGAAGTCATAGAATGGATGTTTCTGAATTAAGAATGAAGGTGTGTGAAGTCATAGAATGGATGTGTGTGAAGTCCAATTGGAGGTGTGTGAACTCATAGAATAGAGATGTGTGAACTCATAGAATGGAGGTGTGGGAAGTCATGGAATGGAGGTGTGTGAAGTCCAAGAATGGAGATGTGTGAAGTCAAACAATGGAGGTGTGTGAAGTCACAGAATGAAGTTGTGTGAAGTCACATAATAGAAGTGTGTGATGTCAAAATGGAGGAGTGTGAAGTCACAGAATGGAGGTGTGTGAAGTCACCGAATGTAGGTGTGTGAAGTCACAGAATGGAGTTGTGTGAACTCAGAATGTAGGTGTGTGAAGTCACAGAATGGAGGTGTGTGAACTCATAGAATGGAAGTGTGTGAAGTCATAGATTGGAGCTTTGTGAAATCAGAATGGAGGTGTGTGAAGTCACCGAATGGAGGTGTGTGAAGTCCAAGAATGGAGGTATGTGAAGTCAAACAATGGAGGTGTGTGAAGTCATAGAATGGAGGTGTGTGAAGTCACAAATGGAAGTGTGTGATGCCAAAATGGATGTGTGTGAAGTCATAGAATGGAGGTGTGTGAAGTCACAGAATGGAGGTGTGTGAAGTCACAGAATGGAGGTGTGTGAAGTCATAGAATGTAAGTTTGTGAAGTCATAGAATGGAGGTTTGTGAAGTCAGAATGGAGGTGTGTGAAGTCACCGAATGGAGGTGTGTGGACTCAGAATGGAGATGTGTGAAGTCACAGAATGGAGGTTTGTGAAGGCATAGAGTGGAGGTGTGGGAAGTCATAGAATGGAGGTGTGTGAAGTCAAAATGGTGGTGTGTGAACTCATAGAATGGAGGTGTGTGAACTCATAGAATTGAGGTGTGTGAAGTCATTGAATGGAGATGTGTGAAGTCAAAGAATAGAGGTGTGTGAAGTCAAACAATGGAGGTGTGTGAAGTCAAGGAATGGAGGTGTGTGAAGTCACAGAAGGGAAGTGTGTGAAGTCAAAATGGAGGTGCGTGAAGTCACAGAATGGAGGTGTGTGAAGTCACAGAATGGAAGTGTGTGAAGTCAAAATGGTAGTGTGTGAGGTCACAAATGGAGGTGGGTGAAGTCACAATATGGAGGTGTGTGAAGTCATAGAATGGAGGTGTGTGAAGTCACAGAATGGAGGTGTGTGAAGTCATAGAACGGAGGTGTGTGAAGTCACAGAATGGAGGAGTGTGAAGTCATAGAATGGTGGTGTGTGAAGTCAGAGAATCGAGTGTGCGAATTCACGGAATGGAGCTGTGTGAAGTCACAGAATGGAGGTGTGTGAAGTCAGAATTGAGGTGTGCGAAGTCATAGAATGGAAGTGTGTGATGTCAAAATGGAGGTGTGTGTACTGATAGAATAGAGATGTGTGAACTCATAGAATGGAGGTGTGTGATGTCATGGAATGGAGGTGTGTGATGTCCAAGAAAGGAGGTGTGTGAAGTCAAACAATGGAGGTGTGTGAAGTCACAGAATGGAGGTGTGTGAAGTCACAGAATGGAAGTGTGTGATGTCAAAATGGAGGTGTGTGAAGTTACAGAATGGAGGTGTGTGAAATCACTGAATGTAGGTGTGTGAAGTCACAGAACGGAGGTGTGTGAAGTCAAAGAATGGAGGTGTGTGAAGTCATCGAATGGAGGTGTGTGAAGTCACAGAATGGAGGTGTGTGAAGTCAGAGAATGGAGGTGTGTGAAGTCAAAATGGAGGTGTGCGAAGTCATAGAATGGAGGTGTGTGTAGTCACAGAATGGATGTGTGTGAAGTCAAAATGGAGGTGTGTGAAGTCACAGAATGGAGGTGTGTGAAGTCACAGAATGGAGGTGTGTGAAGTAAAAATGGTGGTGTGTGAAGTCACAAATGTAGGTGGGTGAAGTCACAGAATGGAGGTTGTGAAGTCATAGAATGGAGGTGTGTGAAGTCACAGAATGGAGGTGTGTGAAGTCATAGAATGGAGGTTTGTGAAGTCAGAGAATCGAGGTGTGTGAAGTTATAGAACGGAAGTGTGTGAAGTAACAGAATGGAGGTGCGTGAAGTCACAGAATGGAGGTGTGTGAACTCAGAATGGAGGTGTGTGAAATCATAGAATGGAGGTGTGTGAAGTCACAGTGGAGGTGTGTGAAGTCAAAATGGTAGTGTGTGAGGTCACAAATGGAGGTGGGTGAAGTCACAATATGGAGGTGTGTGAAGTCATAGAATGGAGGTGTGTGAAGTCACAGAATGGAGGTGTGTGAAGTCATAGAATGGAAGTGTGTGAAGTCATAGAATGTAGGTGTGTGAAGTCAGAATGGATGTGTGTGAAGTCAGAGAATGGAGGTGTGTGAACTCAGAATGGAGGTGTGTGAAGTCACAGAACCGAGGTTTGTGATGCCATAGAAGGGAGGTGTGTGAAGTCATAGAATGGATGTTTCTGAAGTAAGAATGAAGGTGTGTCAAGTCATAGAATGGAGGTGTGTGAAGTCCAAATGGAGGTGTGTGAACTCATAGAATGGATATGTGTGAACTCATAGAATGGAGGTGTGTGACGTCATGGAATGGAGGTGTGTGAAGTCCAAGAATGGAGTTGTGTGAAGTCAAACAATGGAGGTGTGTGAAGTCACAGAATGGAGGTGTGTGAAGTCACATAATGGAAGTGTGTGATGTCACAATGGAGGTGTGTGAAGTCACAGAATGGAGGTGTGTGAAGTCATAGAATGGAAGTGTGTGAAGTCATAGAATGGAGGTGTGTGAAGTCATAGAATTTAGGTGTGTGACGTCAGAATGGAGGTGTGTGAAGTCACAGAATGGAGGGGTGTGAAGTCAAAATGGTGGTGTGTGGAGTCACAAATGTAGGTAGGTGAAGTCACAGAATGGAGGTGTGTGAAGTCACAGAATGGACGTGTGTGAACTCAGAATAGAGGTGTGTGAAGTCACAGAATGGAGGTGTGTGAAGTCATAGAACGGAGGTGTGTGAAGTCACAGAATGGAGGTATGTGAAGTCATAGAATGGAGGTGTGTGAAGTCAGAGAATCTAGGTGTGTGAAGTCAAAGAATGGAGGTGTGTGAAGTCACAAAATGGAGGTGTGTGAAGTCATGGAATGGAAGTGTGTGAAGTCATAGAATGAAGGTGTGTGAAGCCAGAATGGAGGTGTGTGAAGTCACAGAAAGGAGGTATGTGAACTCAAAATGGAGGTGTGTGAAGTCACAGAATGGAGGTTTGTGATGTCATAGAAGGGAGGTGTGTGAAGTCATAGAGTGGAGGTTTGTGATGTCATAGAAGGGAGGTGTGTGTAGTCATAGAATGGATGTTTCTGAAGTAAGAATGAAGGTGTGTGAAGTCCAAATGGAGTTGTGTGAACTCATAGAATGGAGGTGTGTGAAGTCATGGAATTGAGGTGTGTGAAGTCAAAGAATGGAGGTGTGTGAAGTCAAACAACGGAGGGAGGTGTGTGAAGTCACAGAATGGAGGTGTGTGAAGTCACATAATGGAAGTGTGTGAAGTCAAAATGGAGGTGTGTGAAGTCACAGAATGGAGGTGTGTGAAGTCATCGAATGGAGGTGTGTCAAGTCACAGAATGGAGGTGTGTGAACTCAGAATGGAGGTGTGTGAAGTCACAGAATGCAGGTGTGTGAACTCATAGAATGGAAGTGTGTGAAGTCATAGAATGGAGGTTTGTGAAATCAGAATGGAGGTGTGTGAAGTACTGAATGGAGGTGTGTGAAGTCCAAGAATGGAGGTATGTGAATTCAAACAATGGAGGTGTGTGAAGTTAGAGAATGGAGGTGTGTGAAGTCACAGAATGGAAGTGTGTGAAGTCACAGAATGGAGGTGTGTGAACTCAGAATGGAGGTGTGTGAAGTCACAGAATGGAGGTGTGTGAAGTCATAGAACGGAAGTTTGTGAAGTCACAGAATGGAGGTGTGCGAAGTAAAAATGGTGGTGTGTAAAGTCACAAATGTAGGTGGGTGAAGTCACAGAATGGAGGTTGTGAAGTCATAGAATGGACGTGTGTGAAGTCACAGAATGGAGGTGTGTGAAGTCATAGAACGGAAGTGTGTGAAGTCACAGAATGGAGGTGCGTGAAGTCACAGAATGGAGGTTTGTGAACTCAGAATGGAGGTGTGTGAAGTCATAGATTGGAGGTGTGTGAAGTCACAGAATGGAGGTGTGTGAAGTCATAGAATGGAGGTGTGTGAAGTCAGAGAATCGAGTGTGCGAATTCACGGAATGGAGCTGTGTGAAGTCACAGAATGGAGGTGTGTGAAGTCAGAATGGAGGTGTGCAAAGTCATAGAATGGAAGTGTGTGATGTCAAAATGGAGGTGTGTGAACTGATAGAATAGAGATGTGTGAACTCATAGAATGGAGGTGTGTGATGTCATGGAATGGAGGTGTGTGAAGTCCAAGAAAGGAGGTGTGTGAAGTCAAACAATGGAGGTGTGTGAAGTCAGAGAATGGAGGTGTGTGAAGTCACAGAATGGAAGTGTGTGATGTCAAAATGGAGGTGTGTGAAGTCACAGAATGGAGGTGTGTGAAATCACTGAATGTAGGTGTGTGAAGTCACAGAACGGAGGTGTGTGAAGTCAAAGAATGGAGGTGTGTGAAGTCATCGAATGGAGGTGTGTGAAGTCACAGAATGGAGGTGTGTGAAGTCAGAGAATGGAGGTGTGTGAAGTCAAAATGGAGGTGTGCGAAGTCATAGAATGGAGGTGTGTGTAGTCAGAGAATGGATGTGTGTGAAGTCAAAATGGAGGTGTGTGAAGTCACAGAATGGAGGTGTGTGAAGTCACAGAATGGAGGTTGTGAAGTCATAGAATGGAGGTGTGTGAAGTCACAGAATGGAGGTGTGTGAAGTCATAGAATGGAGGTTTGTGAAGTCAGAGAATCGAGGTGTGTGAAGTCATAGAACGGAAGTGTGTGAAGTCACAGTGGAGGTGTGTGAAGTCAAAATGGTAGGGTCTGAGGTCACAAATGGAGTTGGGTGAATTCACAATATGTAGGTGTGTGAAGTCATAGAATGGAGGTGTGTGAAGTCACAGAATGGAGGTGTGTGAAGTCACAGAATGGAACTGTGTGAAGTCATAGAATGTAGGTGTGTGAAGTCAGAATGGAGGTGTGTGAAGTCACAGAATGGAGGTGTGTGAACTCAGAATGGAGGTGTGTGAAGTCACAGAACCGAGGTTTGTGATGCCATAGAAGGGAGGTGTGTGAAGTCATAGAATGGATGTTTCTGAAGTAAGAATGAAGGTGTGTGAAGTCATAGAATGGAGGTGTGTGAAGTCAGAGAATCTAGGTGTTTGAAGTCACAGAATGGAGGTGTGTGAAGTGATAGAATGGAAGTGTGTGAAGTCATAGAATGGAGGTGTGTGAAGTCATAGAATTTAGGTGTGTGACGTCAGAATGGAGGTGTGTGAAGTCACAGAATGGAGGGGTGTGAAGTCAAAATGGTGGTGTGTGGAGTCACAAATGTAGGTAGGTGAAGTCACAGAATGGAGGTGTGTGAAGTCACAGAATGGTGGTGTGTTAAGTCACAAAATGGAGGTGTGTGAAGTCACAGAATGGACGTGTGTGAACTCAGATTAGAGGTGTGTGAAGTCACAGAATGGAAGTGTGTGAAGTCATAGAACGGAGGTGTGTGAAGTCACAGAATGGAGGTATGTGAAGTCATAGAATGGAGGTGTGTGAAGTCAGAGAATCTAGGTGTTTGAAGTCAAAGAATGGAGGTGTGTGAAGTCACATAATGGAAGTGTGTGATGTCAAAATGGAGGTGTGTGAGGTCACCGAATGTAGGTGTGTGAAGTCAAAGAATGGAGGTGTGTGAACTCAGAATGTATGTGTGTGAAGTCACAGAATGGAGGTGTGTGAAGTCATAGAATTGAAGTGTGTGAAGTCATAGAATGGAGCTTTGTGAAATCAGAATGGAGGTTTGTGAAGTCACCGAATGGAGGTGTGTGAAGTCCAAGAATGGAGGTATGTGAAGTCACAGAATGGAAGTGTGTGATGTCAAAATGGATGTGTGTGAAGTCATAGAATGGAGGTGTGTGAAGTCACAGAATGGAGCTGTGTGAATTCACAGAATGGAGGTGTGTGACGTCACAATGGTAGTGTGTGAAGTCATAGAATGGAAGTGTGTGAAGTCACAGAATGGTGGTGTGTGAAGTCATACAATGGAGGTGTGTGAAGTCAGAATGGATGTGTGTGAAGTCACAGAATGGATGTTTCTGAATTAAGAATGGAGGTGTGTGAAGTCATAGATGGAGGTGTGTGAAATAATAGAATGGAGTTTTGTGAAGTCACAAAATGGAGTTGTGTGAAGTCAGAATGGAGGTGTGTGAAGTCATAGAATGGAGGTGTATGAAGTCAGAACGGAGGTGTTGAACTCATAGAATGGAGGTGTGTGAAGTCACAATGGAGGTGTGTGAAGTCATACAATAGAGGTTTGTGAAGTCACAGAATGGAGGTGTGTCAACTCAGAATGGAGGTGTGTGAAGTCACAGAATGGAGGTATGTGAATTCATAGAATGGAAGTGTTTGAAGTCATAGATTGAAGGTGTGTGAAGTCATAGAATGTAGATGTGTGAAGTCATAAAATGGAGGAGTGTGAAGTCACCGAAGGGAGGTGTGTGAAGGCACATAATCGAGGTGTGTGAAGTCAAAATGGAGGTGTGTGGTGTCATAAAATGGAGGTGTGTGACGTCATAGAATGGAGGAGTGTGAAATCATAGAATGGAGTTTTGTGAAGTCACAGAATGGAGGTGTGTGAAGTCACAGAAAGGAGGTTTGTGAAGTCATAGAATGGAGGTATGTGAAGTCATAGAATGGAGGTGTGTGAAGTCATAGACTGGAGTTGTGTGAACTACAGAACGGACGGGTATGAAGTCATAGAATGGAGGTGTGTGAAGTAACAGAATTGAGGTGTTTGAAGTCATATATTGGAGGTGTGTGAAATCAAAATGGATGTGTGAAGTCATACAATGGAGGTGTGTGAAATCATAGAAAGGATGTTTGTGAAGTCATAGAATGGAGGTGTGTGAAGTCACAGAATGGAGGTATGTGGAGTCACAGAATGGAGGTGTGTGAACTCAGAATGGAGGTGTGTGAAGTCACAGAATGGAGGTGTGTGAAGTCATAGAATGGAAGTGTGTGAAGTCATAGAATGGAGCATTGTGACGTCAGAATGGAGCTGTGTGAAGTCACCGAATGGAGGTGTGTGAACTCAGAATGGAGATGTGTGAAGTCACAGAATGGACGTGTGTGAGGTCAAAGAATGGAGGTGAGTGAAGTCAAACAATGGAGGTGTGTGAAGTCAAACAATGGAGGTGTGTGAAGTCACAGAATGGAAGTGTGTGAAGTCAAAATGGAGGTGTGTGAAGTCACAGAATGGAGGTGTGTGAAGTCACAGAATGGAGGTGTGTGAAGTCAAAATGGTGGTGTGTGAAGTCACAAAAGTAGGTGGGTGAAGTCACAGAATGGAGGTGTGTGAAGTCATAGAATGGAGGTGTGTGAAGTCACAGAATGGAGGTGTGTGAAGTCATAGAATGGAGGTTTGTGAAGTCAGAGAATCGAGGTCTGTGGGGTCATAGAACGGAGGTGTGTGAAGTCACAGAATGGAGGTGTGTGAAGTCACAGAATGGAGGTGTGTGAACTCAGAATAGAGGTGTGTGAAGTCATGGAATGTACGTGTGTGAGGTCAAAGAATGGAGGTGAGTGAAATCAAAACAATGGAGGTGTTTCAAGTCACAGAATGGTGGTGTGTGAAGTCATAGAATGGAAGTGTGTGAAGTCAAAATGGAGGTGTGTGAAGTCACAGAACGGAGGTGTGTGAAGTCACAGAATGCAGGTGTGTGAATTCAGAATGGAGGTGTGTGAAGTCATAGAATGGAGGTGTGGGAATTCACAGAATGGAGGTGTGTGAAGTCACAGAATGGAAGTGTGTGAAGTCAAAATGGAGGTGTGTGAAGTCCACAGAATGGAGCTGTGTGACGTGACATAATGGAAGTGTGTGAAGTCAAAAGGGAGGTGTGTGAAGTAAACAGAATGGAGGTGTGTGAAGTCACCGAATGTAGGTGTGTGAAGTCACAGAATGGAGGTGTGTGAACTCAGAATGGAGGTGTGTGAAGTCACAGAATGGAGGTGTGTGAACTCATAGAATGGAGGTGTGTGAAGTCATAGAATGGTGCTTTGTGAAGTTAGAATGGAGGTGTGTGAACTCACCGAATGGAGGTGTGTGAACTCAGAATGGAGATGTGTGAAGTCACAGAAGGGAGGTTTGTGAAATCATAGAATGGAGGTGTGTGAAGTCATATAATGAAGGTGTGTGAAGTCAAAATGGTGATGTGTGAACTCATAGAATAGAGTTGTGTGAACTCATAGAATGGAGGTATATGAATAAATGTAATGGAGGTGCGTGAAGTCAAAGAATAGAGGTGTGTGAAGTCCAACAATGGAGGTGTGTGAAGTCACAGAATGGAGGTGTGTAAAGTCACAGAAGGGAAGTGTGTGAAGTCAAAATGGAGGTGTGTGAAGTCACAGAATGGAGGTGTGTGAAGTCACAGAATGGAGGTGTGTGAACTCAGAATGGAGGTGTGTGAACTCAGAATGGAGGTGTGTGAAGTCACAGAATGGAGGTGTGTGAAGTCATAGAATGGAAGTGTGTGAAGTCATAGAATGGAGCATTGTGACGTCAGAATGGAGGTGTGTGAAGTCACCGAATGGAGGTGTGTGAACTCAGAATGGAGATGTGTGAAGTCACAGAATGGACGTGTGTGAGGTCAAAGAATGGAGGTGAGTGAAGTCAAACAATGGAGGTGTGTGAAGTCAAACAATGGAGGTGTGTGAAGTCACAGAATGGAAGTGTGTGAAGTCAAAATGGAGGTGTGTGAAGTCACAGAATGGAGGTGTGTGAAGTCACAGAATGGAGGTGTGTGAAGTCAAAATGGTGGTGTGTGAAGTCACAAACGTAGGTGGGTGAAGTCACAGAATGGAGGTGTGTGAAGTCACAGAATGGAGGTGTGTGAAGTCACAGAATGGAGGTGTGTGAAGTCATAGAATGGAGGTTTGTGAAGTCAGAGAATCGAGGTGTGTGGGGTCATAGAACGGAGGTGTGTGAAGTCACAGAATGGAGGTGTGTGAAGTCACAGAATGGAGGTGTGTGAACTCAGAATAGAGGTGTGTGAAGTCATGGAATGTACGTGTGTGAGGTCAAAGAATGCAGGTGAGTGAAATCAAACAATGGAGGTGTTTCAAGTCACAGAATGGTGGTGTGTGAAGTCACAGAATGGAAGTGTGTGAAGTCAAAATGGAGGTGTGTGAAGTCACAGAAAGGAGGTGTGTGAAGTCACAGAATGCAGGTGTGTGAATTCAGATTGGAGGTGTGTGAAAGTAATAGAATGGAGGTGTGGGAATTCAGAGAATGGAGGTGTGTGAAGTCACAGAATGGAAGTGTGTGAAGTCAAAATGGAGGTGTGTGAAGTCACAGAATGGAGCTCTGTGAAGTCACAGAATGGAGGTGGTGAAGTCAAAATGGTAGTGTGTGAAGTCACAAATGTAGGTGGGTGAAGTCACAGAATGGAGGTGTGTGAAGTCAGAGAATGGAGGTGTGTGAAGTCACAGAATGGAGGTGTGTGAAGTCACAGAATGGAGGTGTGTGAACTCAGAATAGTGGTGTGTGAAACACAGAATGGAGGTGTGTGAAGTCATAGAACGCAGGTGTGTGAAGTCACAGAATGGAGATATGGGAAGTCATAGAATGGACGTGTGTGAAGTCAGAGAATCTAGGTGTGTGAAGTCACAGAATGGAGGTGTGTGAAGTCACAGAATGGAGTTGTGTGAAGTCATAGAATGGAAGTGTGTGAAGTCGTAGAATGGAGGTGTGTGAAGAGAGAATGGAGGTGTGTGAAGTCACAGAATGGAGGTATGTGAACTCAGAATGGAGGTGTGTGAAGTCACAGAATGGAGGTTTGTGATGTCATAGAAGGGAGGTGTGTGAAGTCATAGAATGGATGTTTCTGAAGTAAGAATGAAGGTGTGTGAAGTCATAGAATGGAGGTGTGTGAAGTACAAATGGAGTTGTGTGAACTCATAGAATGGAGATGTGTGAACTCATAGAATGGAGGTGTGTGAAGTCATGGAATGGAAGTGTGTGAAGTCCAAGAATGGAGGTGTGTGAAGTCAAACAATGGAGGTGTGTGAAGTCACAGAATGGAGGTGTGTGACGTGACATAATGGAAGTGTGTGAAGTCAAAATGGAGGTGTGTGAAGTAAGAGAATGGAGGTGTGTGAAGTCACCGAATGTAGGTGTGTGAAGTCACAGAATGGAGGTGTGTGAACTCAGAATGGAGGTGTGTGAAGTCACAGAATGGAGGTGTGTGAACTCATAGAATGGAGGTGTGTGAAGTCATAGAATTGTGCTTTGTGAAGTCAGAATGGAGGTGTGTGAACTCACCGAATGGAGGTGTGTGAACTCAGAATGGAGATGTGTGAAGTCACAGAAGGGAGGTTTGTGAAATCATAGAATGGAGGTGTGTGAAGTCATATAATGAAGGTGTGTGAAGTCAAAATGGTGATGTGTGAACTTATAGAATGGAGTTGTGTGAACTCATAGAATGGAGGTATGTGAATAAATGTAATGGAGGTGCGTGAAGTCAAAGAATAGAGGTGTGTGAAGTCCAACAATGGAGGTGTGTGAAGTCACAGAATGGAGGTGTGTAAAGTCACAGAAGGGAAGTGTGTGAAGTCAAAATGGAGGTGTGTGAAGTCACAGAATGGAGGTGTGTGAAGTCACAGAATGGAGGTGTGTGAACTCAGAATGGAGGTGTGTGAAGTCACAGAATGGAGGTGTGTGAAGTCATAGAACGGAGGTGTGAGAAGTCACAGAATGGAGGTGTGTGAAATCATAGAATGGAAGTGTGTGAAGTCAGAGAATCTAGGTGTGTGAAGTCACAGAATGGAGGTGTGTGAAGTCACAGAATGGAGGTGTGTGAAGTCATAGAATGGAAGTGTGTGAAGTCAGAGAATCTAGGTGTGTGAAGTCACAGAATGGAGGTGTGTGAAGTCACAGAATGGAGGTGTGTGAAGTCATAGAATGGAAGTGTGTGAAGTCATAGAATGGAGGTGTGTGAAGTCAGAATGGAGGTGTGTGAAGTCACAGAAGAGAGGTGTGTGAACTCAGAATGGAGGTGTGTGAAGTCACAGAACCGAGGTTTGTGATGTCATAGAAGGGAGGTGTGTGAAGTCATACAATGGATGTTTCTGAAGTAAGAATAAAGGTGTGTGAAGTCATAGAATGGAGGTGTGTGAAGTAAAAATGGAGGTGTGTGAACTCATAGAATGGAGATGTGTGATCTCATAGAATGGAGGTGTGTGAAGTCATGGAATGGAGGTGTGTGAAGTCCAAGAATGGAGGTGTGTGAAGTAAACAATGGAGGTGTGTGAAGTCAAAGAATGGAAGTGTGTGAAGTCACATAATGGAAGTGTGTGATGTCAAAATGGAGGTGTGTGAGGTCACCGAATGTAGGTGTGTGAAGTTACAGAATGCAGGTGTGTGAACTCAGAATGTATGTGTGTGAAGTCACAGAATGGAGGTGTGTGAAGTCATAGAATTGAAGTGTGTGAAGTCATAGAATGGAGCTTTGTGAAATCAGAATGGAGGTGTGTGAAGTCCAAGAATGGAGGTGTGTGAAGTCCAAGAATGGAGGTATGTGAAGTCAAACAATGGAGGTGTGTGAAGTCAGAGAATGGAGGTGTGTGAAGTCACAGAATGGAGCTGTGTGAATTCACAGAATGGAGGTGTGTGACGTCACAATGGTAGTGTGTGAAGTCATAGAATGGAGGTGTGTGAAGTCACAGAATGGTGGTGTGTGAAGTCTTACAATGGAGGTGTGTGAAGTCAGAATGGAGGTGTGTGAAGTCACAGAATGGATGTTTCTGAAGTAAGAATGGAGGTGTGTGAAGTCATAGATGGAGGTGTGTGAAATAATAGAATGGAGTTTTGTGAAGTCACAAAATGGAGTTGTGTGAAGTCAGAATGGAGGTGTGTGAAGTCATAGAATGGAGGTGTATGAAGTCAGAACGGAGGTGTTGAACTCATAGAATGGAGGTGTGTGAAGTCACAATGGAGGTGTGTGAAGTCATACAACAGAGGTTTGTGAAGTCACAGAATGGAGGTGTGTCAACTCAGAATGGAGGTGTGTGAAGTCACAGAATGGAGGTATGTGAATTTATAGAATGGAAGTGTTTGTAGTCATAGATTGAAGGTGTGTGAAGTCATAGAATGTAGATGTGTGAAGTCATAAAATGGAGGAGTGTGAAGTCACTGAAGGGAGGTGTGTGAAGGCACATAATCGAGGTGTGTGAAGTCAAAATGGAGGTGTGTGGCGTCATAAAATGGAGGTGTGTGACGTCATAGAATGGAGGAGTGTGAAATCATAGAATGGAGTTTTGTGAAATCACAGAATGGAGGTGTGTGAAGTCACAGAAATGAGGTTTGTGAAGTCATAGAATGGAGATATGTGAAGTCATAGAATGGAGGTGTTTGAAGTCATATATTGGAGGTGTGTGAAATCAAAATGGATGTGTGAAGTCATACAATGGAGGTGTGTGAAATCATAGAAAGGATGTTTGTGAAGTCATAGAATGGAGGTTTGTGAAGTCACAGAATGGAGGTGTGTGGAGTCACAGAATGGAGGTGTGTGAACTCAGAATGGAGGTGTGTGAAGTCACAGAATGGAGGTGTGTGAAGTCATAGAATGGAAGTGGGTGAAGTCATAGAATGGAGCATTGTGACGTCAGAATGGAGGTGTGTGAAGTCACCAAATGGAGGTGTGTGAACTCAGAATGGAGATGTGTGAAGTCACAGAATGGACGTGTGTGAGGTCAAAGAATGGAGGTGAGTGAAGTCAAACAATAGAGGTGTGGGAAGTCAAACAATGGAGGTGTGTGACGTCACAGAATGGAAGTGTGTGAAGTCAAAATGGAGGTGTGTGAAGTCACAGAATGGAGGTGTGTGAAGTCACAGAATGGAGGTGTGTGAAGTCAAAATGGTGGTGTGTGAAGTCACAAACGTAGGTGGGTGAAGTCACAGAATGGAGGTGTGTGAAGTCATAGAATGGAGGTGTGTGAAGTCACAGAATGGAGGTGTGTGAAGTCATAGAATGGAGGTTTGTGAAGTCAGAGAATCGAGGTGTGTGGGTTCATAGAACGGAGGTGGGTGAAGTCACAGAATGGAGGTGTGTGAAGTCACAGAATGGAGGTGTGTGAACTCAGAATTGAGGTGTGTGAAGTCATGGAATGTACGTGTGTGAGGTCAAAGAATGGAGGTGAGTGAAGTCAAACAATGGAGGTGTGTGAAGTCACAGAATGGAGGTGTGTGAAGTCACAGAATGGAAGTGTGTGAAGTCAAAATGGAGGTGTGTGAAGTCACAGACCGGAGGTGTGTGAAGTCACAGAGTGCAGGTGTGTGAATTCAGAATGCAGGTGTGTGAAGTCATAGAATGGAGGTGTGGGAATTCACAGAATGTAGGTGTGTGAAGTCACAGAATGGAGGTGTGGGAAGTCACAGAATGGAGGTGGTGAAGTCAAATTGGTAGTGTGTGAAGTCACAAATGTAGGTGGGTGAAGTCACAGAATGGAGGTGTGTGAAGTCAGAGAATCGAGGTGTGTGAAGTCACAGAATGGAGGTGTGTGAAGTCACAGAATGGAGGTGTGTGAACTCAGAATAGTGGTGTGTGAAGTCACAGAATGGAGGTGTGTGAAGTCATAGAACGCAGGTGTGTGAAGTCACAGAATGAAGTTATGTGAAGTCATAGAATGGAGGTGTGTGAAGTCAGAGAATCTAGGTGTGTGAAGTCACAGAATGGAGGTGTGTGAAGTCACAGAATGGAGTTGTGTGAAGTCATAGAATGGAAGTGTGTGATGTCGTAGAATGGAGGTGTGTGAAGTGAGAATGGAGGTGTGTGAAGTCACAGAATGGAGGTATGTGAACTCAGAATGGAGGTGTGTGAAGTCACAGAATGGAGGTTTGTGATGTCATAGAATGGAGGTGTTTGAGGTCATAGATGGTTGTTTCTGAAGTAAGAATGAAGGTGTGTGAAGTCAGAGAATGGAGGTGTGTGAAGTCCAAATGGAGTTGTGTGAACTCATAGAATGGAGATGTGTGAACTCATAGAATGGAGGTTTGTGAAGTCATGGAATGGAGGTGTGTGAAGTCCAAGAATGGAGGTGTGTGAAGTCAAACAATGGAGGTGTGTGAAGTCACAGAATGGAGGTGTGTGAAGTCACATAATGGAAGTGTGTGAAGTCAAAATGGAGGTGTGTGAAGTCACAGAAAGGAGGTGTGTGAAGTCACGGAATGTAGGTGTGTGAAGTCACAGAATGGAGGTGTGTGAACTCAGAATGGAGGTGTGTGAAGTCACAGAATGGAGGTGTGTGAACTCATAGAATGGAGGTGTGTGAAGTCATAGAATGGTGGTTTGTGAAGTCAGAATGGAGGTGTGTGAAGTCACCGAATGGAGGTGTGTGAACTCAGAATGTAGATGTGTGAAGTCACAGAAGGGAGGTTTGTGAAGTCATAGAATGGAGGTGTGTGAAGTCATATAATGAAGGTGTGTGAAGTCAAAATGGTGATGTGTGAACTCATAGAATGGAGTTGTGTGAACTCATAGAATGGAGGTATGTGAAGAAATGGAATGGAGGTGCGTGAAGTCAAAGAATAGAGGTGTGTGAAGTCAAACAATGGAGGTGTGTGAAATCAGAGAATGGAGGTGTGTAAAGTCACAGAAGGGAAGTGTGTGAAGTCAAAATGGAGGTGTGTGAAGTCACAGAATGGAGGCGTGTGAAGTCACAGAATGGAGGTGTGTGACGTCAAAATGGTAGTGTGTGAAGTCACAAATGGAGGTGGGTGAAGTCACAGAGTGGATGTGTGTAAAGTCATAGAATGTAGGTGTGTGAAGTCACAGAATGGAGATGTGTGAAGTCATAGAATGGAGGTGTGTGAAATCAGAGAATCGAGGTGTGTGAGGTCACAGAATAGAGGTGTGTGAAGTTACAGAATATAGGTGTGTGAAGTCACAGAATGGAGGGGTGTGAAGTTTAGAATGGAGGTGTGTGAAGTCAGAGAATCTAGGTGTGAGAACGCACAGAATGGAGGTGTGTGAAGTCACAGAATGGAGGTTTGTGAAGTCATAGAATGGAAGTGTGTGAAGTCATAGAATGTAGGAGTGTGAAGTCAGAATGGAGGTGTGTGAAGTCATACAATGCAGGTGTGTGAATTCAGAATGGAGGTGTGTGAAGTCACAGAATGGAGGTTTGTTATGTCATAGAAGGGAGGTGTGTGAAGTCATAGAATGGATGTTTCTGAAGTAAGAAAGAAGGTGTGTGAAGTCATAGAATGGAGGTGTGTGAAGTCCAATTGGAGGTGTGTGAACTCATAGAATGGAGATGTGTGAACTCATAGAATGGAGGTGTGTGAAGACATAGAATGGAGGTGAGTGAAGTCCAAGAATGGAGGTGTGTGAAGTCAAACAATGGAGGTGTGTGAAGTCACAGAATGGAAGTGTGTGAAGTCACATAATGGAAGTGTGTGATGTCAAAATGGAGGTGTGTGAAGTCACAGAATGGAGGTGTGTGAAGTCACCGAATGTAGGTGTGTGAAGTCACAGAATGGAGGTGTGTGAACACAGAATGTACGTGTGTGTGATCACAGAATGGAGGTGTGTGAAGTCATAGAATGGAAGTGTGTGAAGTCATAGATTGGAGCTTTTTGAAATCAGAATGGAGGTGTGTGAAGTCACCGAAGGGAAGTGTGTAAAGTCCAAGAATGGAGGTATGTGAAGTCAAACAATGGAGGTGTGTGAAGTCATAGAATGGAGGTGTGTGAAGTCACAGAATGGAAGTGTGTGATGCCAAAATGGATGTGTGTGAAGTCATAGAATGGAGGTGTGTGAAGTCACAGAATGGAGGTGTGTGAAGTCACAGAATGGAGGTGTGTGAACACAGAATGGATGTGTGTGAAGTCACAGAATGGAGGTGTGTGAAGTCATAGAATGGAAGTTTGTGAAGTCATAGAATGGAGGTTTTTGAAGTCAGATGGAGGTGTGTGAAGTCACCGAATGGAGGTGTGTGAACTCAGAATGGAGATGTGTGAAGTCACAGAATGGAGGTTTGTGAAGGCATAGAATGGAGGTGTGTGAAGTCATAGAATGGAGGTGTGTGAAGTCAAAATGGTGGTGTGTGAACTCATAGAATGGAGGTGTGTGAACTCATAGCATGGAGGTTTGTGAAGTCACAGAATGGAGGTTTGTGAAGTCAAAATGGTAGTGTGTGAGGTCACAAATGGAGGTGGGTGAAGTCACAATATGGAGGTGTGTGAAGTCACAGAATGTAGGTGTGTGAAGTCACAGAAGGGAAGTGTGTGAAGTCAAAATGGAGGTGTGTGAAGTCATCGAATGGAGTTGTGTGAAGTCACGGAATGGAGGTGTGTGAAGTCACAGAATGGAGATGTGTGAAGTCAGAATGGAGGTGTGCGAAGGCATGGAATGGAGGTGTGTGAAGTCAGAGAATGGAAGTGTGTGAAGTCAAAATGGAGGTGTGTGAAGTCACAGAATGGAGGTGTGTGAAGTTACAGAATGGAGGTGTGTGAAGTCATAGAATGGAGGTTTGTGAAGTCAGAGAATCGAAGTGTGTGAAGTCATAGAACGGAGGTGTGTGAAGTCACAGAATGGAGGTGTGTGAAGTCACAGAATGGAGGTGTGTGAACTCAGAATGGAGGTTTGTTAAGTCACAGAATGGAGGTTTGTGAAGTCATAGAATGGAGGTGTGTGAAGTCACAGAATGGAGGTGTGTGAACTCAGAATGGAGGTTTGTTAAGTCACAGAATGGAGGTTTGTGAAGTCATAGAATGGAGGTGTGTGAAGTCACAGAATGGAGGTGTGTGAACTCATAGAATGGAGGTGTGTGAAGTCATGGAATGGAGGTGTGTGAAGTCCAAGTATGGTGGTGGGTGAAGTCAAACAATGGAGGTGTGTGAAGTCACAGAAGGGAAGTGTGTGAAGTCAAAATGGAGGTGTGTGAAGTCACAGAATGGAGGTTTGTGAAGTCAAAATGGTAGTGTGTGAGGTCACAAATGGAGGTGGGTGAAGTCACAATATGGAGGTGTGTGAAGTCACAGAATGTAGGTGTGTGAAGTCACAGAAGGGAAGTGTGTGAAGTCAAAATGGAGGTGTGTGAAGTCATCGAATGGAGTTGTGTGAAGTCACGGAATGGAGGTGTGTGAAGTCACAGAATGGAGATGTGTGAAGTCAGAATGGAGGTGTGCGAAGGCATGGAATGGAGGTGTGTGAAGTCAGAGAATGGAAGTGTGTGAAGTCAAAATGGAGGTGTGTGAAGTCACAGAATGGAGGTGTGTGAAGTTACAGAATGGAGGTGTGTGAAGTCATAGAATGGAGGTTTGTGAAGTCAGAGAATCGAAGTGTGTGAAGTCATAGAACGGAGGTGTGTGAAGTCACAGAATGGAGGTGTGTGAAGTCACAGAATGGAGGTGTGTGAACTCAGAATGGAGGTTTGTTAAGTCACAGAATGGAGGTTTGTGAAGTCATAGAATGGAGGTGTGTGAAGTCACAGAATGGAGGTGTGTGAACTCAGAATGGAGGTTTGTTAAGTCACAGAATGGAGGTTTGTGAAGTCATAGAATGGAGGTGTGTGAAGTCACAGAATGGAGGTGTGTGAACTCATAGAATGGAGGTGTGTGAAGTCATGGAATGGAGGTGTGTGAAGTCCAAGTATGGTGGTGGGTGAAGTCAAACAATGGAGGTGTGTGAAGTCACAGAAGGGAAGTGTGTGAAGTCAAAATGGAGGTGTGTGAAGTCACAGAATGGAGGTTTGTGAAGTCACAGAATGGAGGTTTGTGAACTCAAATTGGTAGTGTGTGAGGTCACAAATGGAGGTGGGTGAAGCCACAATATGGAGGTGTGTGAAGTCATAGAATTGAGGTGTGTGAAGGCACAGAATGGAGGTGTGTGAAGTCATAGAACGGAGGTGTGTGAAGTCACAGAATGGAGGTGTGTGAAGTCATAGAATGGAGGTGTGTGAAGTCAGAGAATAGAGGTGTGTGAATTCACGGAATGGAGCTGTGTGACGTCACAGAATGGAGGTGTGTGAAGTCAGAATGGAGGTGTGCGAAGTCATAGAATGGAAGTGTGTGATGTCAAAATGGAGGTGTGTGAACTGATAGAATAGAGATGTGTGAACTCATAGAAAGGAGGTGTGTGATGTCATGGAATGGAGGTGTGTGAAGTCCAAGAAAGGAGGTGTGTGAAGTCAAACAATGGAGGTGTGTGAAGTCACAGAATGGAGTTGTGTGAAGTCACAGAATGGAAGTGTGTGAAGTCAAAATGGAGGTGTGGGAAGTCACAGAATTGAGGTGTGTGAAGTCACTGAATGTAGGTGTGTGAAGTCACAGAACGGAGGTGTGTGAAGTCAAAGAATGGAGGTGTGTGAACTCATCGAATGGAGGTGTGTGAAGTCACGGAATGGAGGTGTATGAAGTCAAAATGGAGGTGTGCGAAGTCATAGAATGGAGGTGTGTGAAGTCACATAATGGAAGTGTGTGAAGTCAAAATGGAGGTGTGTGAAGTCACAGAATGGAGGTGTGTGAAGTCACAGAATGGAGGTGTGTGAAGTCACAGAATGGAGATGTGTGAAGTCACAAACGTAGGTGGGTGAAGTCACAGAATGGAGTTGTGTGAAGTCATAAAATGGAAGTGTGTGAAGTCACAGAATGGAGGTGTGTGAAGTCATAGAATGGAGGTTTGTGAAGTCAAAGAATGGAGGTGTGTGAAGTCACAGAATGGAGGTGTGTGAACTCAGAATGGAGGTGTGTGAAGTCACAGAATGGAGGTGTGTGAAGTCGTAGAACGGAGGTGTGTGAAGTCACAGAATGGAGGTGTGTGAAGTCATAGAATGGAGGTGTGTGAAGTCAGAGAATCTAGGTGTGTGAAGTCACAGAATGGAGGTGTGTGAAGTCATAGAATGGAAGTGTGTGAAGTCATAGAATGGAGGTGTGTGAAGTCAGAATGGAGGTGTGTGAAGTCACAGAATGCAGGTGTGTGAACTCAGAATGGAGGTGTGTGAAGTCACAGAATGGAGGTTTGTGATGTCATAGAAGGGAGGTGTGTGAAGTCATAGAATGGATGTTTCTGAAGTAAGAATGAAGGTGTGTGAAGTCATAGAATTGAGGTGTGTGAAGTCCAAATGGAGTTGTGTGAACTCATAGAATGAAGATGTGTGAACTCATAGAATGGAGGTGTGTGAAGTCATGGAATGGAGGTGTGTGAAGTCACATAATGGAAGTGTGTGATGTCAAAATGGAGGTGTGTGAAGTCACAGAATGGAGGTGTGGGAGGTTACCGAATCTAGGTGTGTGAAGTCAGAGAATGGAGGTGTGTAAACTCAGAATGGAGGTGTGTGAAGTCACAGAATGGAGGTGAGCGAAGTCCCAGAATGGAGGTGTGTGAACTCAGAATGGAGGTGTGTGAAGTCACAGAATGGAGGTGTGTGAAGTCATAGAACGGAGGTGTGTGAAGCCACAGAATGGAGCTGTGTGAAGTCATAGAATGGAGGTGTGTCAAGTCAGAGAATCTAGGTGTGTGAAGTCACAGAATGGAGGTGTGTGTAGTCATAGAATGGAGGTGTGTGAAGTCATAGAATGGTGGTTTGTGAAGTCAGAACGGAGGTGTGTGAAGTCACCGAATGGAGGTGTGTGAACTCAGAATGGAGATGTGTGAAGTCACAGAAGGGAGGTTTGTGAAGTCATAGAATGGAGGTGTGTGAAGTCATATAATGAAGGTGCGTGAAGTCAAAATGGTGATGTGTGAACTCATAGAATGGAGTTGTGTGAACTCATAGAATGGAGGTATGTGAAGAAATGGAATGGAGGTGTGTGAAGTCAAAGAATAGAGGTGTGTGAAGTCAAACAATGGAGGTGTGTGAAGTCACAGAATGGAGGTGTGTAAAGTCACAGAAGGGAAGTGTGTGAAGTCAAAATGGAGGTGTGTGAAGTAACAGAATGGAGGTGTGTGAAGTCACAGAATGGAGGTGTGTGACGTCAAAATGGTAGTGTGTGAAGTCACAAATGGAGGTTGGTGAAGTCACAGAGTGGAGGTGTGTAAAGTCATAGAATGGAGGTGTGTGAAGTCACAGAATGGAGATGTGTGAAGTCATAGAATGGAGGTGTGTGAAATCAGAGAATCGAGGTGTGTGAGGTCATAGAATGGAGGTGTGTGAAGTCACAGAATGTAGGTGTGTGAAGTCACAGAATGGAGGTGTGTGAAGTCATAGAATGGAGGTGTGTGAAGTCAGAGAATTGAGGTGTGTGAAGTCACGGAATGGAGCTGTGTGAAGTCACAGAATGGAGGTGTGTGAAGTCATAGAATGGAGGTGTGTGAAGTGAGAGAATCGAGGTGTGTGAAGTCACGGAATGGAGCTGTGTGAAGTCACAGAATTGAGGTGTGTGAAGTCACAGAATGGAGGTGTGTGAAGTCATAGAATGGAGGTGTTTTGAAGTAAGATTGGAGGTGTGTGAAGTCACTGAATGGAGGTGTGTCAACTCAGAATGGAGGTGTGCGAAGTCACAATGGAGGTGTGTGAAGTTGCAGCATGGAGTTGTGTGAAGTCACAGGATGGAGGTGTGCGAAGTCATAGAATGGAAATGTGTGATGTCAAAATGGAGGTGTGTGAACTGATAGAATAGAGATATGTGAACTCATAGAATGGAGGTGTGTGATGTCATGGAATGGAGGTGTGTGAAATCCAAGAAAGGAGGAGTGTGAAGTCAAACAATGGAGGTGTGTGAAGTCACAGAATGGAGGTGTGTGAAGTCACAGAATGGAAGTGTGTGATGTCAAAATGGAGGTGTGTGAAGTCACAGAATGGACGTGTGTGAAGTCACAGTATGGAGGTGTGTGAACTCAGAATGGATGTGTGTGAAGTCACAGAATGGAGGTGTGTGAAGTCACAGAATGGAGGTTTGTGAAGGAGTAGAATGGAGGTGTGTGAAGTCATAGAATGGAGGTGTGTGAAGTCAAAATGGTGGTGTGTGAACTCATAGAATGGAGGTGTGTGAACTCATAGAATGGAGGTGTGTGAAGTCATGGAATGGAGGTGTGTGAAGTCAAAGAATAGAGGTGTGTGAAGTCAAACAATGGAGGTGTGTGAAGTCACAGAATGGAGTTGTGTGAAGTCACGGAATGGAGGTGTGTGAAGTCACAGAATGGAGATGTGTGAAGTCAGAATGGAGGTGAGCGAAGGCATGGAATGGAGGTGTGTGAAGTCAGAGAATGGAAGTGTGTGAAGTCAAAATGGAGGTGTGTGAAGTCACAGAATGGAGGTGTGTGAAGTCACAGAATGGAGGTGTGTGAAGTCATAGAATGGAGGTTTGTGAAGTCAGAGAATCGAAGTGTGTGAAGTCATAGAACGGAGGTGTGTGAAGTCACAGAATGGAGGTGTGTGAAGTCACAGAATGGAGGTGTGTGAACTCAGAATGGAGGTTTGTTAAGTCACAGAATGGAGGTGTGTGAAGTCATAGAATGGAAGTGTGTGAAGTCATAGAATGTAGGTGTGTGAAGTCAGAATGGAGGTGTGTGAATTCACAGAATTCAGGAGTGTGAACTCAGAATGGAGGTGTGTGAAGTCACAGCATGGAGGTTTGTTATGTCAGAGAAGGGAGGTGTGTGAAGTCATACAATGGATGTTTCTGAAGTAAGAATGAAGGTGTGTGAAGTCATAGAATGGAGGTGTGTGAAGTCCAATTGGAGGTGTGTGAACTCATAGAATGGAGATGTGTGAACTCATAGAATGGAGGTGTGTGAAGTCATGGAATGGAGGTGTGTGAAGTCCAAGTATGGTGGTGGGTGAAGTCAAACAATGGAGGTGTCTGAAGTCACAGAAGGGAAGTGTGTGAAGTCAAAATGGAGGTGTGTGAAGTCACAGAATGGAGGTTTGTGAAGTCACAGAATGGAGCTTTGTGAAGTCAAAATGGTAGTGTGTGAGGTCACAAATGGAGGTGGGTGAAACCACAATATGGAGGTGTGTGAAGTCATAGAATTGAGGTGTGTGAAGGCACAGAATGGAGGTGTGTGAAGTCATAGAACGGAGGTGTGTGAAATCACAGAATGGAGGTGTGTGAAGTCATAGAATGGAGGTGTGTGAAGTCAGAGAATAGAGGTGTGTGAATTCACGGAATGGAGCTGTGTGAAGTCACAGAATGGAGGTGTGTGAAGTCAGAATGGAGGTGTGCGAAGTCATAGAATGGAAGTGTGTGATGTCAAAATGGAGGTGTGTGAACTGATAGAATAGAGATGTGTGAACTCATAGAAAGGAGGTGTGTGATGTCATGGAATGGAGGTGTGTGAAGTCCAAGAAAGGAGGTGTGTGAAGTCAAACAATGGAGGTGTGTGAAGTCACAGAATGGAGTTGTGTGAAGTCACAGAATGGAAGTGTGTGAAGTCAAAGTGGAGGTGTGGGAAGTCACAGAATTGAGGTGTGTGAAGTCACTGAATGTAGGTGTGTGAAGTCACAGAACGGAGGTGTGTTAAGTCAAAGAATGGAGGTGTGTGAAGTCATCGAATCGAGGTGTGTGAAGTCACGGAATGGAGGTGTGTGAAGTCAAAATGGAGGTGTGCGAAGTCATAGAATGGAGGTGTGTGAAGTCACATAATGGAAGTGTGTGAAGTCAAAATGGAGGTGTGTGAAGTCACAGAATGGAGGTGTGTGAAGTCACAGAATGGAGGTGTGTGAAGTCAAAATGGTGGTGTGTGAAGTCACAAACGTAGGTGGGTGAAGTCACAGAATGGAGTTGTGTGAAGTCATAAAACGGAAGTGTGTGAAGTCACAGAATGGAGGTGTGTGAAGTCATAGAATGGAGGTTTGTGAAGTCAGAGAATCGAGGCGTGTGAAGTCATAGAACGGAGGTGTGTGAAGTCAAAGAATGGAGGTGTGTGAAGTCACAGAATGGAGGTGTGTGAACTCAGAATGGAGGTGTGTGAAGTCACAGAATGGAGGTGTGTGAAGTCATAGAACGGAGGTGTGTGAAATCACAGAATGGAGGTGTGTGAAGTCATAGAATGGAGGTGTGTGAAGTCAGAGAATCTAGGTGTGTGAAGTCACAGAATGGAGGTGTGTGAAGTCATAGAATGGAAGTGTGTGAAGTCATAGAATGGAGGTGTGTGAAGTCAGAATGGAGGTGTGTGAAGTCACAGAATGGAGGTGTGTGAACTCAGAATGGAGGTGTGTGAAGTCACAGAATGGAGGTTTGTGATGTCATAGAAGGGAGGTGTGTGAAGTCATAGAATGGATGTTTCTGAAGTAAGAATGAAGGTGTGTGAAGTCATAGAATAGAGGTGTGTGAAGTCCAAATGGAGTTGTGTGAACTCATAGAATGGAGATGTGTGAACTCATAGAATGGAGGTGTGTGAAGTCATGGAATGGAGGTGTGTGAAGTCCAAGTATGGTGGTGGGTGAAGTCAAACAATGGAGGTGTGGGAGGTTACCGAATCTAGGTGTGTGAAGTCAGAGAATGGAGGTGTGTGAAGTAACAGAATGGAGGTGTGTGAAGTCACAGAATGGAGGTGTGTGACGTCAAAATGGTAGTGTGTGAAGTCACAAATGGAGGTGGGTGAAGTCACAGAGTGGAGGTGTGTAAAGTCATAGAATGGAGGTGTGTGAAGTCACAGAATGGAGATGTGTGAAGTCATAGAATGGAGGTGTGTGAAATCAGAGAATCGAGGTGTGTGAGGTCATAGAATGGAGGTGTGTGAAGTCACAGAATGTAGGTGTGTGAAGTCACAGAATGGAGGTGTGTGAAGTCATAGAATGGAGGTGTGTGAAGTCAGAGAATCGAGGTGTGTGAAGTCACGGAATAGAGCTGTGTGAAGTCACAGAATGGAGGTGTGTGAAGTCATAGAATGGAGGTGTGTGAAGTCAGAGAATCGAGGTGTGTGAAGTCACGGAATGGAGCTGTGTGAAGTCACAGAATTGAGGTGTGTGAAGTCACAGAATGGAGGTGTGTGAAGTCATAGAATGGAGGTGTTTTGAAGTAAGATTGGAGGTGTGTGAAGTCACTGAATGGAGGTGTGTCAACTCAGAATGGAGGTGTGCGAAGTCACAATGGAGGTGTGTGAAGTTGCAGCATGGAGTTGTGTGAAGTCACAGAATGGAGGTGTGCGAAGTCATAGAATGGAAGTGTGTGATGTCAAAATGGAGGTGTGTGAACTGATAGAATAGAGATGTGTGAACTCATAGAATGGAGGTGTGTGATGTCATGGAATGGAGGTGTGTGAAATCCAAGAAAGGAGGAGTGTGAAGTCAAACAATGGAGGTGTGTGAAGTCACAGAATGGAGGTGTGTGAAGTCACAGAATGGAAGTGTGTGATGTCAAAATGGAGGTGTGTGAAGTCAAAGAATGGAGGTGTGTGAAGTCACAGAATGGAGGTGTGTGAAGTCATAGAATGGAGGTTTGTGAAGTCAGAGAATCGAAGTGTGTGAAGTCATAGAACGGAGGTGTGTGAAGTCACAGAATGGAGGTGTGTGAAGTCACAGAATGGAGGTGTGTGAACTCAGAATGGAGGTTTGTTAAGTCACAGAATGGAGGTGTGTGAAGTCATAGAATGGAAGTGTGTGAAGTCATAGAATGTAGGTGTGTGAAGTCAGAATGGAGGTGTGTGAATTCACAGAATTCAGGAGTGTGAACTCAGAATGGAGGTGTGTGAAGTCACAGCATGGAGGTTTGTTATGTCAGAGAAGGGAGGTGTGTGAAGTCATACAATGGATGTTTCTGAAGTAAGAATGAAGGTGTGTGAAGTCATAGAATGGAGGTGTGTGAAGTCCAATTGGAGGTGTGTGAACTCATAGAATGGAGATGTGTGAACTCATAGAATGGAGGTGTGTGAAGTCATGGAATGGAGGTGTGTGAAGTCCAAGTATGGTGGTGGGTGAAGTCAAACAATGGAGGTGTCTGAAGTCACAGAAGGGAAGTGTGTGAAGTCAAAATGGAGGTGTGTGAAGTCACAGAATGGAGGTTTGTGAAGTCACAGAATGGAGCTTTGTGAAGTCAAAATGGTAGTGTGTGAGGTCACAAATGGAGGTGGGTGAAACCACAATATGGAGGTGTGTGAAGTCATAGAATTGAGGTGTGTGAAGGCACAGAATGGAGGTGTGTGAAGTCATAGAACGGAGGTGTGTGAAATCACAGAATGGAGGTGTGTGAAGTCATAGAATGGAGGTGTGTGAAGTCAGAGAATAGAGGTGTGTGAATTCACGGAATGGAGCTGTGTGAAGTCACAGAATGGAGGTGTGTGAAGTCAGAATGGAGGTGTGCGAAGTCATAGAATGGAAGTGTGTGATGTCAAAATGGAGGTGTGTGAACTGATAGAATAGAGATGTGTGAACTCATAGAAAGGAGGTGTGTGATGTCATGGAATGGAGGTGTGTGAAGTCCAAGAAAGGAGGTGTGTGAAGTCAAACAATGGAGGTGTGTGAAGTCACAGAATGGAGTTGTGTGAAGTCACAGAATGGAAGTGTGTGAAGTCAAAGTGGAGGTGTGGGAAGTCACAGAATTGAGGTGTGTGAAGTCACTGAATGTAGGTGTGTGAAGTCACAGAACGGAGGTGTGTTAAGTCAAAGAATGGAGGTGTGTGAAGTCATCGAATCGAGGTGTGTGAAGTCACGGAATGGAGGTGTGTGAAGTCAAAATGGAGGTGTGCGAAGTCATAGAATGGAGGTGTGTGAAGTCACATAATGGAAGTGTGTGAAGTCAAAATGGAGGTGTGTGAAGTCACAGAATGGAGGTGTGTGAAGTCACAGAATGGAGGTGTGTGAAGTCAAAATGGTGGTGTGTGAAGTCACAAACGTAGGTGGGTGAAGTCACAGAATGGAGTTGTGTGAAGTCATAAAACGAAAGTGTGTGAAGTCACAGAATGGAGGTGTGTGAAGTCATAGAATGGAGGTTTGTGAAGTCAGAGAATCGAGGTGTGTGAAGTCATAGAACGGAGGTGTGTGAAGTCAAAGAATGGAGGTGTGTGAAGTCACAGAATGGAGGTGTGTGAACTCAGAATGGAGGTGTGTGAAGTCACAGAATGGAGGTGTGTGAAGTCATAGAACGGAGGTGTGTGAAATCACAGAATGGAGGTGTGTGAAGTCATAGAATGGAGGTGTGTGAAGTCAGAGAATCTAGGTGTGTGAAGTCACAGAATGGAGGTGTGTGAAGTCATAGAATGGAAGTGTGTGAAGTCATAGAATGGAGGTGTGTGAAGTCAGAATGGAGGTGTGTGAAGTCACAGAATGGAGGTGTGTGAACTCAGAATGGAGGTGTGTGAAGTCACAGAATGGAGGTTTGTGATGTCATAGAAGGGAGGTGTGTGAAGTCATAGAATGGATGTTTCTGAAGTAAGAATGAAGGTGTGTGAAGTCATAGAATAGAGGTGTGTGAAGTCCAAATGGAGTTGTGTGAACTCATAGAATGGAGATGTGTGAACTCATAGAATGGAGGTGTGTGAAGTCATGGAATGGAGGTGTGTGAAGTCCAAGTATGGTGGTGGGTGAAGTCAAACAATGGAGGTGTGGGAGGTTACCGAATCTAGGTGTGTGAAGTCAGAGAATGGAGGTGTGTGAAGTAACAGAATGGAGGTGTGTGAAGTCACAGAATGGAGGTGTGTGACGTCAAAATGGTAGTGTGTGAAGTCACAAATGGAGGTGGGTGAAGTCACAGAGTGGAGGTGTGTAAAGTCATAGAATGGAGGTGTGTGAAGTCACAGAATGGAGATGTGTGAAGTCATAGAATGGAGGTGTGTGAAATCAGAGAATCGAGGTGTGTGAGGTCATAGAATGGAGGTGTGTGAAGTCACAGAATGTAGGTGTGTGAAGTCACAGAATGGAGGTGTGTGAAGTCATAGAATGGAGGTGTGTGAAGTCAGAGAATCGAGGTGTGTGAAGTCACGGAATGGAGCTGTGTGAAGTCACAGAATTGAGGTGTGTGAAGTCACAGAATGGAGGTGTGTGAAGTCATAGAATGGAGGTGTTTTGAAGTAAGATTGGAGGTGTGTGAAGTCACTGAATGGAGGTGTGTCAACTCAGAATGGAGGTGTGCGAAGTCACAATGGAGGTGTGTGAAGTTGCAGCATGGAGTTGTGTGAAGTCACAGAATGGAGGTGTGCGAAGTCATAGAATGGAAGTGTGTGATGTCAAAATGGAGGTGTGTGAACTGATAGAATAGAGATGTGTGAACTCATAGAATGGAGGTGTGTGATGTCATGGAATGGAGGTGTGTGAAATCCAAGAAAGGAGGAGTGTGAAGTCAAACAATGGAGGTGTGTGAAGTCACAGAATGGAGGTGTGTGAAGTCACAGAATGGAAGTGTGTGATGTCAAAATGGAGGTGTGTGAAGTCAAAGAATGGAGGTGTGTGAAGTCACAGAATGGAGGTGTGTGAACTCAGAATGGATGTGTGTGAAGTCACAGAATGGAGGTGTGTGAAGTCACAGAATGGAGGTTTGTGAAGGAGTAGAATGGAGGTGTGTGAACTCATAGAATGGAGGTGTGTGAAGTCAAAATGGTGGTGTGTGAACTCATAGAATGGAGGTGTGTGAACTCATAGAATGGAGGTGTGTGAAGTCATGGAATGGAGGTGTGTGAAGTCAAAGAATAGAGGTGTGTGAAGTCAAACAATGGAGGTGTGCGAAGTCACAGAATGGAGGTGTGTGAAATCACAGAAGGGAAGTGTGTGAAGTCAAAATGGAGGTGTGTGAAGTCATCGAATGGAGTTGTGTGAAGTCACGGAATGGAGGTGTGTGAAGTCACAGAATGGAGATGTGTGAAGTCAGAATGGAGGTGAGCGAAGGCATGGAATGGAGGTGTGTGAAGTCAGAGAATGGAAGTGTGTGAAGTCAAAATGGAGGTGTGTGAAGTCACAGAATGGAGGTGTGTGAAGTCACAGAATGGAGGTGTGTGAAGTCATAGAATGGAGGTTTGTGAAGTCAGAGAATCGAAGTGTGTGAAGTCATAGAACGTAGGTGTGTGAAGTCACAGAATGGAGGTGTGTGAAGTCAGAGAATGGAGGTGTGTGAAGTCAGAATGGAGGTTTGTTAAGTCACAGAATGGAGGTGTGTGAAGTCATAGAATGGAAGTGTGTGAAGTCATAGAATGTAGGTGTGTGAAGTCAGAATGGAGGTGTGTGAAGTCACAGAATTCAGGAGTGTGAACTCAGAATGGAGGTGTGTGAAGTCACAGCATGGAGGTTTGTTATGTCAGAGAAGGGAGGTGTGTGAAGTCATACAATGGATGTTTCTGAAGTAAGAATGAAGGTGTGTGAAGTCATAGAATGGAGGTGTGTGAAGTCCAATTGGAGGTGTGTGAACTCATAGAATGGAGATGTGTGAACTCATAGAATGGAGGTGTGTGAAGTCATGGAATGGAGGTGTGTGAAGTCCAAGTATGGTGGTGGGTGAAGTCAAACAATGGAGGTGTGTGAAGTCACAGAAGGGAAGTGTGTGAAGTCAAAATGGAGGTGTGTGAAGTCACAGAATGGAGGTTTGTGAAGTCACACAATGGAGGTTTGTGAAGTCAAAATGGTAGTGTGTGAGGTCACAAATGGAGGTGGGTGAAACCACAATATGGAGGTGTGTGAAGTCATAGAATTGAGGTGTGTGAAGGCACAGAATGGAGGTGTGTGAAGTCATAGAACGGAGGTGTGTGAAGTCACAGAATGGAGGTGTGTGAAGTCATAGAATGGAGGTGTGTGAAGTCAGAGAATAGAGGTGTGTGAATTCAGGAATGGAGCTGTGTGAAGTCACAGAATGGAGGTGTGTGAAGTCAGAATGGAGGTGTGCGAAGTCATAGAATGGAAGTGTGTGATGTCAAAATGGAGGTGTGTGAACTGATAGAATAGAGATGTGTGAACTCATAGAAAGGAGGTGTGTGATGTCATGGAATGGAGGTGTGTGAAGTCCAAGAAAGGAGGTGTGTGAAGTCAAACAATGGAGGTGTGTGAAGTCACAGAATGGAGTTGTGTGAAGTCACAGAATGGAAGTGTGTGAAGTCAAAATGGAGGTGTGGGAAGTCACAGAATTGAGGTGTGTGAAGTCACTGAATGTAGGTGTGTGAAGTCACAGAACGGAGGTGTGTGAAGTCAAAGAATGGAGGTGTGTGAAGTCATGGAATGGAGGTGTGTGAAGTCCAAGAAAGGAGGTGTGTGAAGTCAAACAATGGAGGTGTGTGAAGTCACAGAACGGAGGTGTGTGAAGTCACGGAATGGAGGTGTGTGAAGTCAAAATGGAGGTGTGCGAAGTCATAGAATGGAGGGGTGCGAAGTCACATAATGGAAGTGTGTGAAGTCAAAATGGAGGTGTGTGAAGTCACAGAATGGAGGTGTGTGAAGTCACAGAATGGAGGTGTGTGAAGTCAAAATGGTGGTGTGTGAATTCACAAACGTAGGTGGGTGAAGTCACAGAATGGAGTTGTGTGAAGTCATAAAATGGAAGTGTGTGAAGTCACAGAATGGAGGTGTGTGAAGTCATAGAATGGAGGTTTGTGAAGTCAGAGAATCGAGGTGTGTGAAGTCATAGAACGGAGGTGTGTGAAGTCAAAGAATGGAGGTGTGTGAAGTCACAGAATGGAGGTGTGTGAACTCAGAATGGAGGTGTGTGAAGTCACAGAATGGAGGTGTGTGAAGTCATAGAACGGAGGTGTGTGAAGTCACAGAATGGAGGTGTGTGAAGTCATAGAATGGAGGTGTGTGAAGTCAGAGAATCTAGGTGTGTGAAGTCACAGAATGGAGGTGTGTGAAGTCATAGAATGGAAGTGTGTGAAGTCATAGAATGGAGGTGTGTGAAGTCAGAATGGAGTTGTGTGAAGTCACAGAATGGAGGTGTGTGAACGCAGAATGGAGGTGTGTGAAGTCACAGAATGGAGGTTTGTGATGTCATAGAAGGGAGGTGTGTGAAGTCATAGAATGGATGTTTCTGAAGTAAGAATGAAGGTGTGTGAAGTCATAGAATAGAGGTGTGTGAAGTCCAAATGGAGTTGTGTGAACTCATAGAATGGAGATGTGTGAACTCATAGAATGGAGGTGTGTGAAGTCATGGAATGGAGGTGTGTGAAGTCCAAGTATGGTGGTGGGTGAAGTCAAACAATGGAGGTGTGTGAAGTCACACAATGGAGGATTGTGAAGTCACATAATGGAAGTGTGTGATGTCAAAATGGAGGTGTGTGAAGTCACAGAATGGAGGTGTGGGAGGTTACCGAATCTAGGTGTGTGAAGTCAGAGGATGGAGGTGTGTAAACTCAGAATGGAGGTGTGTGAAGTCACAGAATGGAGGTGAGCGAAGTCACAGAATGGAGGTGTGTGAACTCAGAATGGAGGTGTGTGAAGTCACAGAATGGAGGTGTGTGAAGTCATAGAACGGAGGTGGGTGAAGTCACAGAATGGAGCTGTGTGAAGTCATAGAATGGAGGTGTGTCAAGTTAGAGAATCTAGGTGTGTGAAGTCACAGAATGGAGGTGTGTGTAGTCATAGAATGGAGGTGTGTGAAGTCATAGAATGGTGGTTTGTGAAGTCAGAACGGAGGTGTGTGAAGTCACCGAATGGAGGTGTGTGAACTCAGAATGGAGATGTGTGAAGTCACAGAAGGGAGGTTTGTGAAGTCATAGAATGGAGGTGTGTGAAGTCATATAATGAAGGTGCGTGAAGTCAAAATAGTGATGTGTGAACTCATAGAATGGAGTTGTGTGAACTCATAGAATGGAGGTATGTGAAGAAATGGAATGGAGGTGTGTGAAGTCAAAGAATAGAGGTGTGTGAAGTCAAACAATGGAGGTGTGTGAAGTCACAGAATGGAGGTGTGTAAAGTCACAGAAGGGAAGTGTGTGAAGTCAAAATGGAGGTGTGTGAAGTAACAGAATGGAGGTGTGTGAAGTCACAGAATGGAGGTGTGTGACGTCAAAATGGTAGTGTGTGAAGTCACAAATGGAGGTGGGTGAAGTCACAGAGTGGAGGTGTGTAAAGTCATAGAATGGAGGTGTGTGAAGTCACAGAATGGAGATGTGTGAAGTCATAGAATGGAGGTGTGTGAAATCAGAGAATCGAGGTGTGTGAGGTCATAGAATGGAGGTGTGTGAAGTCACAGAATGTAGGTGTGTGAAGTCACAGAATGGAGGTGTGTGAAGTCATAGAATGGAGGTGTGTGAAGTCAGAGAATCGAGGTGTGTGAAGTCACGGAATGGAGCTGTGTGAAGTCACAGAATGGAGGTGTGTGAAGTCATAGAATGGATGTGTGTGAAGTCAGAGAATCGAGGTGTGTGAAGTCACGGAATGGAGCTGTGTGAAGTCACAGAATTGAGGTGTGTGAAGTCACAGAATGGAGGTGTGTGAAGTCATAGAATGGAGGTGTTTTGAAGTAAGATTGGAGGTGTGTGAAGTCACTGAATGGAGGTGTGTCAACTCAGAATGGAGGTGTGCGAAGTCAAAATGGAGCTGTGTGAAGTTGCAGCATGGAGTTGTGTGAAGTCACAGAATGGAGGTGTGCGAAGTCATAGAATGGAAGTGTGTGATGTCAAAATGGAGGTGTGTGAACTGATAGAATAGAGATGTGTGAACTCATAGAATGGAGGAGTGTGATGTCATGGAATGGAGGTGTGTGAAATCCAAGAAAGGAGGAGTGTGAAGTCAAACAATGGAGGTGTGTGAAGTCACAGAATGGAGGTGTGTGAAGTCACAGAATGGAAGTGTGTGATGTCAAAATGTAGGTGTGTGAAGTCACAGAATGGAAGTATGTGAAGTCACCGAATGTAGGTGTGTGAAGTCACAGAACGGAGGTGTTTGAAGTCAAAGAATGGAGGTGTGTGAAGTCATCGAATGGAGTTGTGTGAAGTCACGGAATGGAGATGTGTGAAGTCATAGAGTGGAGGTGTGTGAAATCAGAGAATGGAGGTGTGTGAAGTCATAGAACGGAGGTGTGTGAAGTCACAGAATGGAGGTGTGTGAAGTCATAGAATGGAGGTGTGTGAAGTCAGAGAATCTAGGTGTGTGAAGTCACAGAATGGAGGTGTGTGAAGTCATAGAATGGAAGTGTGTGACGTCATAGAATGGAGGTGTGTGAAGTCAGAATGGAGGTGTGTGAAGTCACAGAATGGAGGTGTGTGAACTCAGAATGGAGGTGTGTGAAGTCACAGAATGGAGGTTTGTGATGTCATAGAAGGGAGGTGTGTGAAGTCATAGAATGGATGTTTCTGAAGTAAGAATGAAGGTGTGTGAAGTCATAGAATAGAGGTGTGTGAAGTCCAAATGGAGTTGTGTGAACTCATAGAATGGAGATGTGTGAACTCATAGAATGGAGGTGTGTGAAGTCATGGAATGGAGGTGTGTGAAGTCCAAGTATGGTGGTTTGTGAAGTCAAACAATGGAGGTGTGGGAGGTTACCGAATCTAGGTGTGTGAAGTCAGAGAATGGAGGTGTGTGAAGTAACAGAATGGAGGTGTGTGAAGTCACAGAATGGAGGTGTGTGACGTCAAAATGGTAGTGTGTGAAGTCACAAATGGAGGTGGGTGAAGTCACAGAGTGGAGGTGTGTAAAGTCATAGAATGGAGGTGTGTGAAGTCACAGAATGGAGATGTGTGAAGTCATAGAATGGAGGTGTGTGAAATCAGAGAATCGAGGTGTGTGAGGTCATAGAATGGAGGTGTGTGAAGTCACAGAATGTAGGTGTGTGAAGTCACAGAATGGAGGTGTTTGAAGTCATAGAATGGAGGTGTGTGAAGTCAGAGAATCGAGGTGTGTGAAGTCACGGAATAGAGCTGTGTGAAGTCACAGAATGGAGGTGTGTGAAGTCATAGAATGGAGGTGTGTGAAGTCAGAGAATCGAGGTGTGTGAAGTCACGGAATGGAGCTGTGTGAAGTCACAGAATTGAGGTGTGTGAAGTCACAGAATGGAGGTGTGTGAAGTCATAGAATGGAGGTGTTTTGAAGTAAGATTGGAGGTGTGTGAAGTCACTGAATGGAGGTGTGTCAACTCAGAATGGAGGTGTGCGAAGTCACAATGGAGGTGTGTGAAGTTGCAGCATGGAGTTGTGTGAAGTCACAGAATGGAGGTGTGCGAAGTCATAGAATGGAAGTGTGTGATGTCAAAATGGAGGTGTGTGAACTGATAGAATAGAGATGTGTGAACTCATAGAATGGAGCTGTGTGATGTCATGGAATGGAGGTGTGTGAAATCCAAGAAAGGAGGAGTGTGAAGTCAAACAATGGAGGTGTGTGAAGTCACAGAATGGAGGTGTGTGAAGTCACAGAATGGAAGTGTGTGATGTCAAAATGGAGGTGTGTGAAGTCACAGAATGGAGGTGTGTGAAGTCACAGAATGGAGGTGTGTGAACTCAGAATGGATGTGTGTGAAGTCACAGAATGGAGGTGTGTGAAGTCACAGAATGGAGGTTTGAGAAGGAGTAGAATGGAGGTGTGTGAACTCATAGAATGGAGGTGTGTGAAGTCAAAATGGTGATGTGTGAACTCATAGAATGGAGGTGTGTGAACTCATAGAATGGAGGTGTGTGAAGTCATGGAATGGAGGTGTGTGAAGTCAAAGAATAGAGGTGTGTGAAGTCAAACAATGGAGGTGTGCGAAGTCACAGCATGGAGGTGTGTGAAATCACAGAAGGGAAGTGTGTGAAGTCATAATGGAGGTGTGTGAAGTCATCGAATGGAGTTGTGTGAAGTCACGGAATGGAGGTGTGTGAAGTCACAGAATGGAGATGTGTGAAGTCAGAATGGAGGTGAGCGAAGGCATGGAATGGAGGTGTGTGAAGTCAGAGAATGGAAGTGTGTGAAGTCAAAATGGAGGTGTGTGAAGTCACAGAATGGAGGTGTGTGAAGTCACAGAATGGAGGTGTGTGAAGTCATAGAATGGAGGTTTGTGAAGTCAGAGAATCGAAGTGTGTGAAGTCATAGAACGGAGGTGTGTGAAGTCACAGAATGGAGGTGTGTGAAGTCAGAGAATGGAGGTGTATGAAGTCAGAATGGAGGTTTGTTAAGTCACAGAATGGAGGTGTGTGAAGTCATAGAATGGAAGTGTGTGAAGTCATAGAATGTAGGTGTGTGAAGTCAGAATGGAGGTGTGTGAAGTCACAGAATTCAGGAGTGTGAACTCAGAATGGAGGTGTGTGAAGTCACAGCATGGAGGTTTGTTATGTCAGAGAAGGGAGGTGTGTGAAGTCATACAATGGATGTTTCTGAAGTAAGAATGAAGGTGTGTGAAGTCATAGAATGGAGGTGTGTGAAGTCCAATTGGAGGTGTGTGAACTCATAGAATGGAGATGTGTGAACTCATAGAATGGAGGTGTGTGAAGTCATGGAATGGAGGTGTGTGAAGTCCAAGTATGGTGGTGGGTGAAGTCAAACAATGGAGGTGTGTGAAGTCACAGAAGGGAAGTGTGTGAAGTCAAAATGGAGGTGTGTGAAGTCACAGAATGGAGGTTTGTGAAGTCACACAATGGAGGTTTGTGAAGTCAAAATGGTAGTGTGTGAGGTCACAAATGGAGGTGGGTGAAACCACAATATGGAGGTGTGTGAAGTCATAGAATTGAGGTGTGTGAAGGCACAGAATGGAGGTGTGTGAAGTCATAGAACGGAGGTGTGTGAAGTCACAGAATGGAGGTGTGTGAAGTCATAGAATGGAGGTGTGTGAAGTCAGAGAATAGAGGTGTGTGAATTCAGGAATGGAGCTGTGTGAAGTCACAGAATGGAGGTGTGTGAAGTCAGAATGGAGGTGTGCGAAGTCATAGAATGGAAGTGTGTGATGTCAAAATGGAGGTGTGTGAACTGATAGAATAGAGATGTGTGAACTCATAGAAAGGAGGTGTGTGATGTCATGGAATGGAGGTGTGTGAAGTCCAAGAAAGGAGGTGTGTGAAGTCAAACAATGGAGGTGTGTGAAGTCACAGAATGGAGTTGTGTGAAGTCACAGAATGGAAGTGTGTGAAGTCAAAATGGAGGTGTGGGAAGTCACAGAATTGAGGTGTGTGAAGTCACTGAATGTAGGTGTGTGAAGTCACAGAACGGAGGTGTGTGAAGTCAAAGAATGGAGGTGTGTGAAGTCATGGAATGGAGGTGTGTGAAGTCCAAGAAAGGAGGTGTGTGAAGTCAAACAATGGAGGTGTGTGAAGTCACAGAACGGAGGTGTGTGAAGTCACGGAATGGAGGTGTGTGAAGTCAAAATGGAGGTGTGCGAAGTCATAGAATGGAGGGGTGTGAAGTCACATAATGGAAGTGTGTGAAGTCAAAATGGAGGTGTGTGAAGTCACAGAATGGAGGTGTGTGAAGTCACAGAATGGAGGTGTGTGAAGTCAAAATGGTGGTGTGTGAATTCACAAACGTAGGTGGGTGAAGTCACAGAATGGAGTTGTGTGAAGTCATAAAATGGAAGTGTGTGAAGTCACAGAATGGAGGTGTGTGAAGTCATAGAATGGAGGTTTGTGAAGTCAGAGAATCGAGGTGTGTGAAGTCATAGAACGGAGGTGTGTGAAGTCAAAGAATGGAGGTGTGTGAAGTCACAGAATGGAGGTGTGTGAACTCAGAATGGAGGTGTGTGAAGTCACAGAATGGAGGTGTGTGAAGTCATAGAACGGAGGTGTGTGAAGTCACAGAATGGAGGTGTGTGAAGTCATAGAATGGAGGTGTGTGAAGTCAGAGAATCTAGGTGTGTGAAGTCACAGAATGGAGGTGTGTGAAGTCATAGAATGGAAGTGTGTGAAGTCATAGAATGGAGGTGTGTGAAGTAAGAATGGAGTTGTGTGAAGTCACAGAATGGAGGTGTGTGAACTCAGAATGGAGGTGTGTGAAGTCACAGAATGGAGGTTTGTGATGTCATAGAAGGGAGGTGTGTGAAGTCATAGAATGGATGTTTCTGAAGTAAGAATGAAGGTGTGTGAAGTCATAGAATAGAGGTGTGTGAAGTCCAAATGGAGTTGTGTGAACTCATAGAATGGAGATGTGTGAACTCATAGAATGGAGGTGTGTGAAGTCATGGAATGGAGGTGTGTGAAGTCCAAGTATGGTGGTGGGTGAAGTCAAACAATGGAGGTGTGTGAAGTCACACAATGGAGGATTGTGAAGTCACATAATGGAAGTGTGTGATGTCAAAATGGAGGTGTGTGAAGTCACAGAATGGAGGTGTGGGAGGTTACCGAATCTAGGTGTGTGAAGTCAGAGGATGGAGGTGTGTAAACTCAGAATGGAGGTGTGTGAAGTCACAGAATGGAGGTGAGCGAAGTCACAGAATGGAGGTGTGTGAACTCAGAATGGAGGTGTGTGAAGTCACAGAATGGAGGTGTGTGAAGTCATAGAACGGAGGTGTGTGAAGTCACAGAATGGAGCTGTGTGAAGTCATAGAATGGAGGTGTGTCAAGTTAGAGAATCTAGGTGTGTGAAGTCACAGAATGGAGGTGTGTGTAGTCATAGAATGGAGGTGTGTGAAGTCATAGAATGGTGGTTTGTGAAGTCAGAACGGAGGTGTGTGAAGTCACCGAATGGAGGTGTGTGAACTCAGAATGGAGATGTGTGAAGTCACAGAAGGGAGGTTTGTGAAGTCATAGAATGGAGGTGTGTGAAGTCATATAATGAAGGTGCGTGAAGTCAAAATGGTGATGTGTGAACTCATAGAATGGAGTTGTGTGAACTCATAGAATGGAGGTATGTGAAGAAATGGAATGGAGGTGTGTGAAGTCAAAGAATAGAGGTGTGTGAAGTCAAACAATGGAGGTGTGTGAAGTCACAGAATGGAGGTGTGTAAAGTCACAGAAGGGAAGTGTGTGAAGTCAAAATGGAGGTGTGTGAAGTAACAGAATGGAGGTGTGTGAAGTCACAAAATGGAGGTGTGTGACGTCAAAATGGTAGTGTGTGAAGTCACAAATGGAGGTGGGTGAAGTCACAGAGTGGAGGTGTGTAAAGTCATAGAATGGAGGTGTGTGAAGTCACAGAATGGAGATGTGTGAAGTCATAGAATGGAGGTGTGTGAAATCAGAGAATCGAGGTGTGTGAGGTCATAGAATGGAGGTGTGTGAAGTCACAGAATGTAGGTGTGTGAAGTCACAGAATGGAGGTGTGTGAAGTCATAGAATGGAGGTGTGTGAAGTCAGAGAATCGAGGTGTGTGAAGTCACGGAATGGAGCTGTGTGAAGTCACAGAATGGAGGTGTGTGAAGTCATAGAATGGATGTGTGTGAAGTCAGAGAATCGAGGTGTGTGAAGTCACGGAATGGAGCTGTGTGAAGTCACAGAATTGAGGTGTGTGAAGTCACAGAATGGAGGTGTGTGAAGTCATAGAATGGAGGTGTTTTGAAGTAAGATTGGAGGTGTGTGAAGTCACTGAATGGAGGTGTGTCAACTCAGAATGGAGGTGTGCGAAGTCACAATGGAGGTGTGTGAAGTTGCAGCATGGAGTTGTGTGAAGTCACAGAATGGAGGTGTGCGAAGTCATAGAATGGAAGTGTGTGATGTCAAAATGGAGGTGTGTGAACTGATAGAATAGAGATGTGTGAACTCATAGAATGGAGGAGTGTGATGTCATGGAATGGAGGTGTGTGAAATCCAAGAAAGGAGGAGTGTGAAGTCAAACAATGGAGGTGTGTGAAGTCACAGAATGGAGGTGTGTGAAGTCACAGAATGGAAGTGTGTGATGTCAAAATGTAGGTGTGTGAAGTCACAGAATGGAAGTATGTGAAGTCACCGAATGTAGGTGTGTGAAGTCACAGAACGGAGGTGTTTGAAGTCAAAGAATGGAGGTGTGTGAAGTCATCGAATGGAGTTGTGTGAAGTCACGGAATGGAGATGTGTGAAGTCATAGAGTGGAGGTGTGTGAAATCAGAGAATGGAGGTGTGTGAAGTCATAGAACGGAGGTGTGTGAAGTCACAGAATGGAGGTGTGTGAAGTCATAGAATGGAGGTGTGTGAAGTCAGAGAATCTAGGTGTGTGAAGTCACAGAATGGAGGTGTGTGAAGTCATAGAATGGAAGTGTGTGAAGTCATAGAATGGAGGTGTGTGAAGTCAGAATGGAGGTGTGTGAAGTCACAGAATGGAGGTGTGTGAACTCAGAATGGAGGTGTGTGAAGTCACAGAATGGAGGTTTGTGATGTCATAGAAGGGAGGTGTGTGAAGTCATAGAATGGATGTTTCTGAAGTAAGAATGAAGGTGTGTGAAGTCATAGAATAGAGGTGTGTGAAGTCCAAATGGAGTTGTGTGAACTCATAGAATGGAGATGTGTGAACTCATAGAATGGAGGTGTGTGAAGTCATGGAATGGAGGTGTGTGAAGTCCAAGTATGGTGGTGGGTTGTTGGGGACCGACTGTGGGGTCAATGACCTTGGACCTGACCTTGGACCTACACAACTGTATACACAAGGAAGTAACTCTGATCAGGATGACTTTAAGCAAAGTCAATCAGTTCTTATCATGAGGACTTTAAGCAATGTTAATCCTTTCTCATTTATCCTATATGTGATTTGTTTACTATTTTGTATGAATGTAGCCTCTGGCAACTCCAAGTTTTAAGAAGAGTATTTAAGGTCGGAACTTAAAATAAACGAGAGAGTCTTAGGCGGCAGTCTGGAGCTCACAGCCTTCTTGGACTGCTGACTTGGGCTGTACTCCTCCCGAACTCCATCTGTTTGTCTCTCTTCTATTTTTTCCTAGTCCTTGCCCCTATTTCAGGAATCCCAATCCGCGAACCCTGGTTTGCTGCCGGCTGGCCCCGGCAACTGGCGCCCGAACAGGGACCCTGAAAATCTGGGACGAAGGCGAAGGACCCCCCCTGTGGTGAGTAACACATCGTAGGACTATTAGGAGAGTGTATAGTCAGGAGAAAAAATTATGGGTCAAGTTAATAGCTATATGTCATATTTACCGATCTTAACAGGCCTACTTGAAGCCCACGGAATGTGGTTGGAAAAAGGGGTGCTTCAGAGCTTCCTACAGTTTCTCGAGGAGGCATGCCCGGGGTCTATAGAGGAGGAATTCCAAAAAGCCTGGCAGGGGATAGGAAAAAGAATTAAAGATTATTATAATGTATATGGCCCCGAAAAGACCCCAGTAGAGGCTATTGATGTATATAATTTAGTAAGTGAAGGCATAGATCCTGAACATGAGAATGCTGAATTTGAATTAAGGGAACTTTATGAATTAAAGGACCCTTCTGAAAAACCTGAGACTGAGCCATATGCCGCAGCCCAAGAGAGTCTAAGTGAGATCTTGAAAAGGGAACAACAACCAGTAGATATTGAGTATCAGAATTCAAATTTTAATATGAGGGAGGAAAGTTATGATGAGCCGATGAAGGACCGGATAGCTACAATAGAAAAGAGGTTAGAAGAAATGCTACATCTACTATCTAAAATGGGGATAGAGCAGAGAGCCCCCCCAGAATTAGGAAGGAGATATGACCCTCAGGCCACTATGGTTTCTGATTCTAAATCCTATCCCTCACACCCACCGCCTCCGGCTGCAGCCTTACGGCCTCAATCCCTTTTCCAACCTTTCAAGCCTAAAAGCCCTAGCAACAAATCCCTTTTAAGAGGCACTACAACCAGGCACAGTGCATCACAATTAAACCTGGCTCAGGCTACTAGAGAGAGGGAAGACATTTCAGAGCCTCGATGCTTCCCTAGTTTAGCTGATCAGGATGAACAAGTATACCATCAACCTTTTACTGTTAAACTATTGCAGGATTTAAAGAGTGCCTGCTCCCTATATGGGCCAACTGCCCCTTTTACTCAAGTAATATTAGAGGCCGCGTGTGCTGGTATTGTATGCCCAAATGACTGGAAGCGGCTTGCCAGAGCATGCCTTAGTGCAGGAGAGTACTTATTATGGGAGACAGAGTTCACTGCACAGTGTCGGGCTAAAATTGAAACAAATAGGTCTAAGAACCTGCCTTACACTTTTGATCAGTTGTTAGGAGAGGGAATCTATAAAAACACCGAAGATCAATTGGGTTATGCAAAGGAAGCCTATTTACAAATAAATGCTGCGGCGAGAGAGGCTTGGAAAAGGTTACGTAATTCCAATCGTACAAAAAATTTAGTAGAAGTTAAACAGGGACCAAATGAACCTTATCTAGAATTTTTGTCTCGATTAATGGAGACTGCAGACCACCTAGTACAAGATGAGAACGCAAGGAATATTATAGTTAGACACATAGCCTATGAAAATGCCAACGCCGCCTGTCAGGCGGCTATCAGACCCCATAGGAATAAGGGAGGAATCACGGACTTTATTTCACTATGTGCTGATATTGGACCCTCCCATGTACAAGGCCTTACTTTAGCCGCCGCTCCTCAAGGAAAGACTGCTACTGAATTTCTAAAATATAGAGGCCAGAGGCCAGAGGCCCGGGCTGCTAGACCCCCAGGGCGTTGCTTCTCTTGTGGACAAATAGGACATTGGATGACGCAATGCCCACGCCAGGCCAGGTTAAAGAGAGAAAAATTACCTGGCACATGTCCACGCTGTGGTAAAGGGAAGCACTGGGCTAAAGATTGCAGGTCAAGAACAGATCGCAATGGCCGCCCGCTTTCGGGAAACTGGAGAAGGGGCCAGCCTCTGGCCCCGCAAAACCATGGGGCAGTCCCTCCCTCTTCTCGGCCACAAGTAAATCTTCTAACAACCTCCCAAAATCAGTCTCCAGCCTCTTCCGTGCCACCCCAGGCAGCGCAGGATTGGACCTCTGTTCCTCCACCTGCTCAGTATTGACCCCAGAGATGGGGACACAAGCTCTCCCCACGGGGGTCTTCGGCCCCCTTCCCCCGGGAGTGGCTGGATTGCTGTTAGGGCGAAGTAGCTCAGCCCTTAAAGGGATACAGATTACACCTGGCAAAATTGACCAGGATTTCACTGGAGAAATCAAAGTTATGGCCTCTGCCCCGAAACACGTAGTATCAATCCCAGCCGGTCAAAAATTAGCACAACTAATACTTGTGCCTTTATCTCATGGGGAGACTGCTAATTCTTCTGCCCCATGCGGACAGAGAGGATTTGGATCCTCTGATATCTATTGGGTACAAAGCATAAAACAAGAGAGGCCTGAGATGACTATATTTATACAAGAAAAACCCTTTAAAGGAATATTAGACACAGGAGCGGATGTGTCTGTAATATCTAAAAAGCATTGGCCAGCCCAATGGCCCCTGACAACCTCTATGACTTCCCTACAGGGGATTGGGCAAGCAACTGACCCACAGCAGAGCAGTGCGATCCTTGTTTGGAGAGATGAGGAAGGGCACTCCGGTCATTTTCAGCCATTTGTCTTGGATCATCTGCCAATTAATTTATGGGGTCGTGATATCATGGAAAAAATGGGAGTGTATATGTTTAGTCCTAGTGCTGCGGTCACTAAGCAGTTACTTGATCAAGGCCTCCTCCCCTTTAGGGGACTAGGCCGAGCAGCACAGGGGGAGCTAGAGCCACTCCAACCCCAGTCTCACCCCGCGAGGCAAGGATTAGGGTATTCTTTAACGGGGGCTGTTGTTTGTCCTGCCCCTCATGCTGATCCCATAAATTGGCTCTCGGAAGAACCGGTATGGGTCGAACAGTGGCCTCTTTCTCTAGAAAAGATCATTGCAGTTCAGCAGCTGGTACAGGAACAGATAGACTTGGGACATGTGGCCCCTTCTAACTCTCCATGGAATTCTCCAATTTTTGTTATAAAGAAAAAGTCAGGTAAATGGAGGCTGTTACAGGATCTGAGAAAGATAAATGCAACTATGGAACTGATGGGAGCCTTACAGCCCGGCTTGCCTTCCCCCATGGCAATCCCAAAGGATACTTATAAGATTATTATAGATTTGAAGGATTGTTTCTATACTATACCCCTGGCGCCTCAAGACTGTAAGCGCTTTGCCTTCAGCGTCCCCTCTGTTAATTTTAAAGAACCCATGAAGCGATATCATTGGCTTGTGCTCCCACAGGGCATGGCAAATAGCCCAACTTTATGTCAAAGTTTTGTAGCTAGAGCCATTTCTTCCACCCGTGAAAAATTCTCTTCTGTTTATATTGTTCATTATATGGACGACATCTTGTTGGCTTGTTCTGACCCTACCGTCGTACGACAAGCCTTTGGACAACTAAAGCAAGATCTGAGCCACTTTGGCCTTATAATAGCAGCTGAAAAGGTTCAGGAACACCCCCCTTTTACGTATTTAGGCCATATATTAGGCCCACACTATTTTAAAAGCCAAAAAATACAATTAAAAACTTCACACTTAAGAACTCTTCATGATTTTCAGCAATTTTTAGGAGATATAAATTGGCTTCGGCCTTATTTAAAGCTGTCCACTGGAGAGTTAAAACCCCTCTTTGATCTCTTAAAAGGAGATACCAACCCTACATCCTTGCGCAATTTAAATCCCGACGCCGAGAGGGCCATCCAAATCGTAGAAAAGGCAATTTCCCAGCAACAAGTGAACTATTGTGACTACTCTAAACCATGGGGAGTTTACATTTTAGCTACTTGTCACTCCCCAACTGCTGTATTGTGGCAGGATGGCCCACTTTTATGGCTTTATCTACCATCAACACCCGGCAAAGTGCTGACCCCCTACTACGAATTGGTAGCTAATCTGATACATATGTGCCGAGTGGATTCCCGTAAATATTTAGGTCAGGAACCTCATTTTATCTGTGTCCCATATAATTCACAACAACAAGATTGGCTATTCGCCCATTGCGATTCTTGGGCCATTGCTTGGGCCAATTATACGGGAAAAATTTTGCATCACTACCCATCTAACAAACTCCTCCAATTTGCTGCGTGTCATACGTTCCTATTTCCTTCCATAGTACGGGCCTCGCCTTTATCTTCTGCCGCTTTAGTATTTACAGACGGATCCTCTAATGGAACGGCTGCTTTGACCATTAATGGGAAAACTCAATCTTGGGTTACGGGTTTTACCTCCGCCCAAGAGGTAGAGTTAGAGGCTGTTTTACAAGCACTCGTCCTGTTACAAGACGAGCCCTTTAACTTATACTCAGACAGCCAATATGTAATTCGTGCTCTTCAAGTCATAGAAACTGTTCCCTTTATTGGAACTACTAACTCCAATATCCAAACCCAATTTCGCCAAGTACAAACTTTGCTTTGTTCTCGCAACCACCCCTGTTTTTTTGGCTTCATTCGAGCTCACACTAATCTTCCTGGCCCTTTAAGTGAGGGTAACGCAGTTACTGATTCTTCCACCAGAGTTTATTTAACTCAAGTTGAACTTGCTAAGCAGTCACATGCCATCCATCATCAAAACAGCCGAGCCTTGCGCCGACAGTTTAAATTATCTAGAGAAGCGGCACGTCAAATAGTTAAAACTTGCTCCAACTGTGTGCCCTTCTCACCAGCTCCTCATTTAGGTATAAATCCACGAGGACTGCTTTCTAATCACATTTGGCAGATGGATGTCACACATGTTCCATCATTTGGCTGATTAAAATATGTTCATGTTACTGTAGATACTTATTCTAATTTTATCCTAGCCACCCCCCTTGCTGGGGAAGCTACTAAACATTGTATTTCTCACTGCATTCGATGTTTTGCTGTGATGGGGATTCCCTCGCAAATAAAAACAGATAATGGCCCTGGCTATGCAGGCCAAGCATTTCAGTCCTTCTGCCATTCTTATAATATCACTCATATTACAGGCATTCCTTACAATCCTCAAGGTCAAGGCATTGTGGAGAGAGCTAATGGATTATTAAAACATCACATTGCTAAAATACAGAAAGGAGAGTCGTATCCCACTACCCCTGTGAATATACTTAATCATGCTTTATTTGTTTTAAATTTTTTGAATCTGGATTCAAATAATTTATCTGCTGCTCAGCGATTCTGGGAAAAAAGAGAGCAGCGTGCTTTTGCCTTAGTAAAATGGAAGGATCCCCTAACTGGTGCTTGGCACGGACCAGATCCTGTTCTAACCTGGGGTAGAGGGCATGTATGTGTTTTCTCACAGGAAGAAAATGATGCCCGCTGGCTGCCCGAACGCTATGTTCGGATTGTGGAGAGTGACAGTGGTCATCCAAGCAGCGACCCACTGGACCTTCACCCCCAACCCTCCAGTAATGCATCCAGTAATGCAGAAAAGACCTGAATTCATGTTTTTGTGTTAAGTGTAAAAGTCTCTGTTTCTTTGTCTTGTTCATGTTACATATTTTTTCTTGTCCAGTTTTGTCTTTGAAATTGGTACCAGTTTTAAATATGGATCCTTATGTTTTTTCTAAAGTTTTGTTTTGAACCTGGTTCTCACCTGCAAGAGTAAAATTATGTTACATATTTTTTCTTGTCCAGTTTTGTCTTTGAAATTGGTACCAGTTTTAAATATGGATCCTTATGTTTTTTCTAAAGTTTTGTTTTGAACCTGGTTCTCACCTGCAAGAGTAAAATTGGCAAAGCTCTCTTGACACAAACTTCCGGAAAATGAATGGCCAATATTAATTTTGTGCACTTTAAAATCTTTGAGTATGAATGTGTGTGAATGAGTGAGTGAACATGTTCAAGGTTTAATCAAGAAAATCATTTATGTTTGAATTATTGCATTGTTTTAAAGAGGGGGGAGAATGGAATGTTAGATCAAAAAAAATGTACTTGATGATTGTATGACAGCTCTTAAGTCCCATTAAGAAGGTCGAATCAGTAGACTGGAGAGAGAACTCCGAGATCATAAAGGGAGGCACTTGGAGCAGAGAAAAGAGCCTCAAGAACCTACTAGTAAGGTCCCAGAACAGCAGAGACTGATCACGTTGAAAACGACTGCAGCTTCTGAAGAATGAGGAATTGCGTTGAAAACGACTGCAGCTTCTGAAGAATGAGGAATTGCCAGCACTTCAGATCCACCAACAGCCAATATCAAGCCAACTGCTGTTGTTTCTACTCCAAGTAAAGTGACAACTGAAGCTATGGTTGGGAACAAATCAACACCTATGGCCAGTAGCCGTCCAATGGTCACATCTGCAACAGTCACCAATCGAACAACTCCGCAGATCTAAGCCCCAGATGGATGAATTCCCCCCCGAGAGGAATCGCAGTCAAGGATGGGATAAGAGGGGACGCTCTCTGACCAACCTAAGACAGGGCCTTCAGCTTGATCTGAAGAAGTTCCCCATGACGGGTAAGGCAGAGTCAGCGATCCACCCAACCCAAGACAAGCAAGACCGCATCTTTTAAAAGACAGACGGGGGAGATGTTGGGGACCGACTGTGGGGTCAATGACCTTGGACCTGACCTTGGACCTACACAACTGTATACACAAGGAAGTAACTCTGATCAGGATGACTTTAAGCAAAGTCAATCAGTTCTTATCATGAGGACTTTAAGCAATGTTAATCCTTTCTCATTTATCCTATATGTGATTTGTTTACTATTTTGTATGGATGTAGCCTCTGGCAACTCCAAGTTTTAAGAAGAGTATTTAAGGTCGGAACTTAAAATAAACGAGAGAGTCTTAGGCGGCAGTCTGGAGCTCACAGCCTTCTTGGACTGCTGACTTGGGCTGTACTCCTCCCGAACTCCATCTGTTTGTCTCTCTTCTATTTTTTCCTAGTCCTTGCCCCTATTTCAGGAATCCCAATCCGCGAACCCTGGTTTGCTGCCGGCTGGCCCCGGCAGTGGGTGAAGTCAAACAATGGAGGTGTGTGAAGTCACAGAATGGAGGATTGTGAAGTCACATAATGGAAGTGTGTGATGTCAAAATGGAGGTGTGTGAAGTCACAGAATGGAGGTGTGGGAGGTTACCGAATCTAGGTGTGTGAAGTCAGAGAATGGAGGTGTGTAAACTCAGAATGGAGGTGTGTGAAGTCACAAAATGGAGGTGAGCGAAGTCACAGAATGGAGGTGTGTGAACTCAGAATGGAGGTGTGTGAAGTCACAGAATGGAGGTGTGTGAAGTCATAGAACGGAGGTGTGTGAAGTCACAGAATGGAGCTGTGTGAAGTCATAGAATGGAGGTGTGTCAAGTCAGAGAATCTAGGTGTGTGAAGTCACAGAATGGAGGTGTGTGTAGTCATAGAATGGATGTGTGTGAAGTCATAGAATGGTGGTTTCTGAAGTCAGAACGGAGGTGTGTGAAGTCACCGAATGGAGGTGGGTGAACTCAGAATGGAGATGTGTGAAGTCACAGAAGGGAGGTTTGTGAAGTCATAGAATGGAGGTGTGTGAAGTCATATAATGAAGGTGCGTGAAGTCAAAATGGTGATGTGTGAACTCATAGAATGGAGTTGTGTGAACTCATAGAATGGAGGTATGTGAAGAAATGGAATGGAGGTGTGTGAAGTCAAAGAATAGAGGTGTGTGAAGTCAAACAATGGAGGTGTGTGAAGTCACAGAATGGAGGTGTGTAAAGTCACAGAAGGGAAGTGTGTGAAGTCAAAATGGAGGTGTGTGAAGTAACAGAATGGAGGTGTGTGAAGTCACAGAATGGAGGTGTGTGACGTCAAAATGGTAGTGTGTGAAGTCACAAATGGAGGTGTGTGAAGTCACAGAATGTAGGTGTGTGAAGTCACAGAATGGAGGTGTGTGAAGTCATAGAATGGAGGTGTGTGAAGTCAGAGAATCGAGGTGTGTGAAGTCACGGAATGGAGCTGTGTGAAGTCACAGAATGGAGGTGTGTGAAGTCATAGAATGGATGTGTGTGAAGTCAGAGAATCGAGGTGTGTGAAGTTGCAGCATGGTGTTGTGTGAAGTCACAGAATGGAGGTGTGCGAAGTCATAGAATGGAAGTGTGTGATGTCAAAATGGAGGTGTGTGAACTGATAGAATAGAGATGTGTGAACTCATAGAATGGAGGTGTGTGATGTCATGGAATGGAGGTGTGTGAAATCCAAGAAAGGAGGAGTGTGAAGTCAAACAATGGAGGTGTGTGAAGTCACAGAATGGAGGTGTGTGAAGTCACAGAATGGAAGTGTGTGATGTCAAAATGGAGGTGTGTGAAGTCACAGAATGGAAGTATGTGAAGTCACCGAATGTAGGTGTGTGAAGTCACAGAACGGAGGTGTTTGAAGTCAAAGAATGGAGGTGTGTGAAGTCATCGAATGGAGTTGTGTGAAGTCACGGAATGGAGATGTGTGAAGTCATAGAATGGAGGTGTGTGAAATCAGAGAATCGAGGTGTGTGAGGTCATAGAATGGAGGTGTGTGAAGTCACAGAATGTAGGTGTGTGAAGTCACAGAATGGAGGTGTGTGAAGTCATAGAATGGAGGTGTGTGAAGTCAGAGAATCGAGGTGTGTGAAGTCACGGAATGGAGCTGTGTGAAGTCACAGAATGGAGGTGTGTGAAGTCATAGAATGGATGTGTGTGAAGTCAGAGAATCGAGGTGTGTGAAGTTGCAGCATGGTGTTGTGTGAAGTCACAGAATGGAGGTGTGCGAAGTCATAGAATGGAAGTGTGTGATGTCAAAATGGAGGTGTGTGAACTGATAGAATAGAGATGTGTGAACTCATAGAATGGAGGTGTGTGATGTCATGGAATGGAGGTGTGTGAAATCCAAGAAAGGAGGAGTGTGAAGTCAAACAATGGAGGTGTGTGAAGTCACAGAATGGAGGTGTGTGAAGTCACAGAATGGAAGTGTGTGATGTCAAAATGGAGGTGTGTGAAGTCACAGAATGGAAGTATGTGAAGTCACCGAATGTAGGTGTGTGAAGTCACAGAACGGAGGTGTTTGAAGTCAAAGAATGGAGGTGTGTGAAGTCATCGAATGGAGTTGTGTGAAGTCACGGAATGGAGATGTGTGAAGTCATAGAATGGAGGTGTGTGAAATCAGAGAATCGAGGTGTGTGAGGTCATAGAATGGAGGTGTGTGAAGTCACAGAATGTAGGTGTGTGAAGTCACAGAATGGAGGTGTGTGAAGTCATAGAATGGAGGTGTGTGAAGTCAGAGAATCGAGGTATGTGAAGTCACGGAATGGAGCTGTGTGAAGTCACAGAAAGGAGGTGTGTGAAGTCATAGAATGGAAGTGTGTGATGTCAAAATGGAGGTGTGTGAACTGATAGAATAGAGATGTGTGAACTCATAGAATGGAGGTGTGTGATGTCATGGAATGGAGGTGTGTGAAATCCAAGAAAGGAGGAGTGTGAAGTCAAACAATGGAGGTGTGTGAAGTCACAGAATGGAGGTGTGTGAAGTCACAGAATGGAAGTGTGTGATGTCAAAATGGAGGTGTGTGAAGTCACAGAATGGAAGTATGTGAAGTCACCGAATGTAGGTGTGTGAAGTCACAGAACGGAGGTGTTTGAAGTCAAAGAATGGAGGTGTGTGAAGTCATCGAATGGAGTTGTGTGAAGTCACGGAATGGAGATGTGTGAAGTCATAGAATGGAGGTGTGTGAAATCAGAGAATCGAGGTGTGTGAGGTCATAGAATGGAGGTGTGTGAAGTCACAGAATGTAGGTGTGTGAAGTCACAGAATGGAGGTGTGTGAAGTCATAGAATGGAGGTGTGTGAAGTCAGAGAATCGAGGTATGTGAAGTCACGGAATGGAGCTGTGTGAAGTCACAGAAAGGAGGTGTGTGAAGTCATAGAATGGAGGTGTGTGAAGTCAGAGAATCGAGGTGTGTGAAGTCACGGAATGGAGCTGTGTGAAGTCATAGAATTGAGGTGTGTGAAGTCACAGAATGGAGGTGTGTGAAGTCATAGAATGGAGGTGTTTTGAAGTAAGATTGGAGGTGTGTGAAGTCACTGAATGGAGTTGTGTCAACTCAGAATGGAGGTGTGCGAAGTCACAATGGAGGTGTGTGAAGTTGCAGCATGGAGTTGTGTGAAGTCACAGAATGGAGGTGTGCGAAGTCATAGAATGGAAGTGTGTGATGTCAAAATGGAGGTGTGTGAACTGATAGAATAGAGATGTGTGAACTCATAGAATGGAGGTGTGTGATGTCATGGAATGGAGGTGTGTGAAATCCAAGAAAGGAGGAGTGTGAAGTCAAACAATGGAGGTGTGTGAAGTCACAGAATGGAGGTGTGTGAAGTCAGAGAATGGAAGTGTGTGAAGTCAAAATGGAGGTGTGTGAAGTCACAGAATGGAGGTGTGTGAAGTCACAGAATGGAGGTGTGTGAACTCAAAATGGTAGTGTGTGATGTCACAAATGTAGGTGGGTGAAGTCACAGAATGGATGTGTGTGAAGTCATAGAATGGAGGTGTGTGAAGTCACCGAATGGAGGTGTGTGAAGTTATAGAATGGAGGTTTGTGAAGTCTGAGAATCGAGGTGTGTGAAGTCACAGAATTGAGGTGTGTGAAGTCACAGAATGGAGGTGTGTGAAGTCACAGAATGGAGGTGTGTGAACTCAGAATGGAGGTGTCTGAAGTCACAGAATGGAGGTTTGTGAAGTCATAGAACGGAGGTGTGTGAAGTCACAGAATGGAGGTGTGTGAAGTCAGAGAATGGAGGTGTGTGAAGTCAGAGAATCTAGGTGTGTGAAGTCACAGAATGGAGGTGTGTGAAGTCACAGAATGGAGGTGTGTGAAGTAAGAATGGAGGTGAGTGAAGTCAGAGAATGGAGGTGTGTGAAGTCAGAATGGAGGTGTGTGAAGTCACAGAACCGAGGTTTGTGATGCCATAGAAGGGAGGTGTGTGAAGTCATAGAATGGATGTTTCTGAAGTAAGAATGAAGGTGTGTGAAGTCATAGAATGGAGGTGTGTGAAGTCCAAATGCAGGTGTGTGAACTCATAGAATGGAGATGTGTGAACTCATAGAATGGAGGTGTGTGAAGTCATGGAATGGAGGTGTGTGAAGTCCAAGAATGGAGTTGTGTGAAGTCAAACAATGGAGGTGTGTGAAGTCACAGAATGGAGGTGTGTGAAGTCACATAATGGAAGTGTGTGATGTCACAATGGAGGTGTGTGAAGTCACAGAATGGATGTATGTGAAGTCACCTAATGTAGGTGTGTGAAGTCACAGAATGGAGGTGTGTGAACTCAGAATGTAGTTGTGTGAAGTCAACGAATGGAGGTGTGTGAACTCAGAATGTAGGTGTGTGAAGTCACAGAATGGAGGTTTGTGAAGTCATAGAATGGAGGTGTGTGAAGTCATAGAATGGAGGTGTGTGAAGTCAAAATGGTGGTGTGTGAACTCCTAGAATGGAGGTGTGTGAACTCATAGAATGGAGGTATATGAAGTCATGGAAGGGAGGTGTGTGAAATCAAAGAATAGAGGTGTGTGAAGTCAAACAATGGAGGTGTGTGAAGTCACAGAATGGAGGTGTGTGAAGTCACAGAAGGGAAGTGTGTGAAGTCAAAATATAGGTGTGTGAAGTCATCGAATGGAGTTGTCTGAAGTCACGGAATGGAGGTGTGTGAAGTCACAGAATGGAGGTGTGTGAAGTCACAGAATGGAAGTGTGTGATGTCAAAATGGAGGTGTGTGAAGTCACAGAAGGGAAGTATGTGAAGTCACCGAATGTAGGTGTGTGAAGTCACAGAACGGAGGTGTTTGAAGTCAAAGAATGGAGGTGTGTGAAGTCATCGAATGGAGTTGTGTGAAGTCACGGAATGGAGGTGTGTGAATTCACAGAATGGAGGTGTGTGAAGTCAAAATGGAGGTGTGCGAAGTCATAGAATGGAGGTGTGTGAAGTCAGAGAATGGAAGTGTGTGAAGTCAAAATGGAGGTGTGTGAAGTCACAGAATGGAGGTGTGTGAAGTCACAGAATGGAGGTGTGTGAACTCAAAATGGTGGTGTGTGATGTCACAAATGTAGGTGGGTGAAGTCACAGAATGGATGTGTGTGAAGTCATAGAATGGAGGTGTGTGAAGTCACCGAATGGAGGTGTGTGAAGTTATAGAATGGAGGTTTGTGAGGTCTGAGAATCGAGGTGTGTGAAGTCACAGAATTGAGGTGTGTGAAGTCACAGAATGGAGGTGTGTGAAGTCACAGAATGGGGGTGTGTGAACTCAGAATGGAGGTGTCTGAAGTCACAGAATGGAGGTTTGTGAAGTCATAGAACGGAGGTGTGTGAAGTCACAGAATGGAGGTGTGTGAAGTCAGAGAATGGAGGTGTGTGAAGTCAGAGAATCTAGGTGTGTGAAGTCACAGAATGGAGGTGTGTGAAGTCACAGAATGGAGGTGTGTGAAGTAAGAATGGAGGTGAGTGAAGTCAGAGAATGGAGGTGTGTGAAGTCAGAATGGAGGTGTGTGAAGTCACAGAACCGAGGTTTGTGATGCCATAGAAGGGAGGTGTGTGAAGTGATAGAATGGATGTTTCTGAAGTAAGAATGAAGGTGTGTGAAGTCATAGAATGGAGGTGTGTGAAGTCCAAATGCAGGTGTGTGAACTCATAGAATGGAGATGTGTGAACTCATAGAATGGAGGTGTGTGAAGTCATGGAATGGAGGTGTGTGAAGTCCAAGAATGGAGTTGTGTGAAGTCAAACAATGGAGGTGTGTGAAGTCACAGAATGGAGGTGTGTGAAGTCACATAATGGAAGTGTGTGATGTCACAATGGAGGTGTGTGAAGTCACAGAATGGAGGTGTGTGAACTCAGAATGTAGTTGTGTGAAGTCAACGAATGGAGGTGTGTGAACTCAGAATGTAGGTGTGTGAAGTCACAGAATGGAGGTTTGTGAAGTCATAGAATGGAGGTGTGTGAAGTCATAGAATGGAGGTGTGTGAAGTCAAAATAGTGGTGTGTGAACTCCTAGAATGGAGGTGTGTGAACTCATAGAATGGAGGTATATGAAGTCATGGAAGGGAGGTGTGTGAAATCAAAGAATAGAGGTGTGTGAAGTCAAACAATGGAGGTGTGTGAAGTCACAGAATGGAGGTGTGTGAAGTCACAGAAGGGAAGTGTGTGAAGTCAAAATATAGGTGTGTGAAGTCATCGAATGGAGTTGTGTGAAGTCACGGAATGGAGGTGTGTGAAGTCACAGAATGGAGATGTGTGAAGTCAGAATGGAGGTGTGCGAAGTCATGGAATGGAGGTGTGTGAAGTCAGAGAATGGAAGTGTGTGAAGTCAAAATGGAGGTGTGTGAAGTCACAGAATGGAGGTGTGTGAAGTCAGAGAATGGAGGTGTGTGAAGTCATAGAATGGAGGTTTGTGAAGTCAGAGAATCGAGGTGTGTGAAGTCATAGAACGGAGGTGTGTGAAGTCAAAGAATGGAGGTGTGTGAAGTCACAGAATGGAGGTGTGTGAACTCAGAATGGAGGTGTGTTAAGTCACAGAATGGAGGTTTCTGAAGTCATAGAATGGAGGTGTGTGAAGTCACAGAATGGAGGTGTGTGAAGTCATAGAATGGAGGTGTGTGAAGTCAGAGAATCTAGGTGTGTGAAGTCACAGAATGGAGGTGTGTGAAGTCACAGAATGGAGGTGTGTGAAGTCATAGAATGGAAGTGTGTGAAGTCATAGAATGTAGGTGTGTGAAGTCAGAATGGAGGTGTGTGAAGTCACAGAATGCAGGAGTGTGAACTCAGAATGGAGGTGTGTGAAGTCACAGAATGGCGGTTTGTTATGTCAGAGAAGGGAGGTGTGTGAAGTCATAGAATGGATGTTTCTGAAGTAAGAATGAAGGTGTGTGAAGTCATAGAATGGAGGTGTGTGAAGTCCAATTGGAGGTGTGTGAACTCATAGAATGGAGATGTGTGAACTCATAGAATGGAGGTGTGTGAAGTCATGGAATGGAGTTGTGTGAAGTCCAAGAATGGAGATGTGTGAAGTCAAACAATTTAGGTGTGTGAAGTCACAGAATGGAGGTGTGTGAACTCAGAATGTAGGTGTGTGAAGCCACAGAATGGAGGTGTGTGAAGTCATACAATGGAAGTGTGTGAAGTCATAGATTGGAGCTTTTTGAAATCAGAATGGAGGTGTGTGAAGTCACCGAATGGAAGTGTGTGAAGTCCAAGAATGGAGGTATGTGAAGTCAAACAATGGAGGTGTGTGAAGTCATAGAATGGAGGTGTGTGAAGTCATAGAACGGAAGTGTGTGAAGTCATAGAATGGAGGTGTGTGAAGTCAGAGAATGTAGGTGTGTGAAGTCACAGAATGGAGGTGTGTGAAGTCACAGAATGGAGGTGTGTGAAGTCATAGAACGGAAGTGTGTGAAGTCATAGAATGGAGGTGTGTGAAGTCAGAATGGAGGTGAGTGAAGTCAGAGAATGGAGGTGTGAAGTCAGAATGGAGGTGTGTGAAGTCACAGAACCGAGGTTTGTGATGCCACAGAAGGGAGGTGTGTGAAGTCATAGAATGGATTTTTCTGAAGTAAGAATGAAGGTGTGTGAAGTCATAGAATGGAGATGTGTGAACTCATAGAATGGAGGTGTGTGAAGTCATGGAATGGAGGTGTGTGAAGTCCAAGAATGGAGTTGTGTGAAGTCAAACAATGGAGGTGTGTGAAGTCACAGAATGGAGGTGTGTGAAGTCACATAATGGAAGTGTGTTATGTCACAATGGAGGTGTGTGAAGTCACAGAATGGATGTGTGTGAAGTCACCGAATGTAGGTGTGTGAAGTCACAGAATGGAGGTGTGTGAACTCAGAATGTAGTTGTGTGAAGTCAACGAATGGAGGTGTGTGAACTCAGAATGTAGGTGTGTGAAGTCACAGAATGGAGGTTTGTGAAGTCATAGAATGGAGGTGTGTGAAGTCATAGAATGGAGGTGTGTGAAGTCAAAATGGTGGTGTGTGAACTCATAGAATGGAGGTGTGTGAACTCATAGAATGGAGGTATGTGAAGTCATGGAAGGGAGGTGTGTGAAATCAAAGAATAGAGGTGTGTGAAGTCAAACAATGGAGGTGTGTGAAGTCACAGAATGGAGGTGTGTGAAGTCACAGAAGGGAAGTGTGTGAAGTCAAAATGGAGGTGTGTGAAGTCATCGAATGGAGTTGTGTGAAGTCACGGAATGGAGGTGTGTGAAGTCACAGAATGGAGATGTGTGAAGTCAGAATGGAGGTGTGCGAAGTCATGGAATGGAGGTGTGTGAAGTCAGAGAATGGAAGTGTGTGAAGTCAAAATGGAGGTGTGTGAAGTCACAGAATGGAGGTGTGTGAAGTCACAGAATGGAAGTGTGTGAAGTCATAGAATGGAGGTTTGTGAAGTCAGAGAATCGAGGTGTGTGAAGTCATAGAAAGGAGGTGTGTGAAGGCAAATAATGGAGGTGTGTGAAGTCACAGAATGGAGGTGTGTGAACTCAGAATGGAGGTGTGTTAAGTCACAGAATGGAGGTTTCTGAAGTCATAGAATGGAGGTGTGTGAAGTCACAGAATGGAGGTGTGTGAAGTCATAGAATGGAAGTGTGTGAAGTCATAGAATGTAGGTGTGTGAAGTCAGAATGGATGTGTGTGAAGTCACAGAATGCAGGAGTGTGAACTCAGATTGGAGGTTTGTGAAGTCACAGAATGCCGGTTTGTTATGTCAGAGAAGGGAGGTGTGTGAAGTCATAGAATGGATGTTTCTGAAGTAAGAATGAAGGTGTGTGAAGTCATAGAATGGAGGTGTGTGAAGTCCAATTGGAGGTGTGTGAACTCATAAAATGGAGATGTGTGAACTCATAGAATGGAGGTGTGTGAAGTCATGGAATGGAGTTGTGTGAAGTCCAAGAATGGAGATGTCTGAAGTCAAACAATTTAGGTGTGTGAAGTCACAGAATGGAGGTGTGTGAACTCAGAATGTAGGTGTGTGAAGTCAAAAAATGGAGGTGTGTGAAGTCATACAATGGAAGTGTGTGAAGTCATAGATTGGAGCTTTGTGAAATCAGAATGGAGGTGTGTGAAGTCACCGAATGGAAGTGTGTGAAGTCCAAGAATGGAGGTATGTGAAGTCAAACAATGGAGGTGTGTGAAGTCATAGAATGGAGGTGTGTGAAGTCATAGAACGGAAGTGTGTGAAGTCATAGAATGGAGGTGTGTGAAGTCAGAGAATCTAGGTGTGTGAAGTCACAGAATGGAGGTGTGTGAAGTCACAGAATGGAGGTGTGTGAAGTCATAGAACGGAAGTGTGTGAAGTCATAGAATGGAGGTGTGTGAAGTCAGAATGGAGGTGAGTGAAGTCAGAGAATGGAGGTGTGTGAAGTCAGAATGGAGATGTGTGAAGTCACAGAATGGATGTGTGTGAACTCCGAATGCAGGTGTGTGAAGTCACAGAATGCAGGTTTGTTATGTCATAGAAGGGAGGTGTGTGAAGTCATAGAATGGATGCTTCTGAAGTAAGAATGAAGGTGTGTGAAGTCATAGAATGGAGGTGTGTGAAGTCCAATTGGAGGTGTGTGAACTCATAGAATGGAGATGTGTGAACTCATAGAATGGAGGTGTGTGAAGTCATGGTATGGAGGTGTGTGAAGTCCAAGAATGGAGATGTGTGAGGCCAAACAATGGAGGTGCGTGAAGTCACAGAATGTAGGTGTGTGAAGTCACATAATGGAAGTGTGTGAAGTCAAAATGGAGGTGTGTGAAGTCACAGAATGGAGGTGTGTGAAGTCACCGAATGTAGGTGTGTGAAGTCACAGAATGGATTTGTGTGAACTCAGAATGTAGGTGTGTGAAGTCACAGAATGGAGGTGTGTGAAGTCATAGAATGGAAGTGTGTGAAGTCATAGATTGGAGCTTTGTGAAATCAGAATGTAGGTGTGTGAAGTCACCGAATGGACGTGTGTGAAGTCATAGAATGGAGGTGTGTGAAGTCACAGAATGGAAGTGTGTGATGCCAAAATGGATGTGTGTGAAGTCATAGAATGGAGGTGTGTGAAGTCAAAGAATGGAGATGTGTGAAGTCACAGAATGGAGGTTTGTGAACTCAGAATGGAGGTGTGTGAAGTCACAGAATGGTGGTGTGTGAAGTCATAGAATGGAAGTTTGTGAAGTCATAGAATGGAGGTTTGTGAAGTCAGAATGGAGGTGTGTGAAGTCACCGAATGGAGGTGTGTGAACTCAGAATGGAGATGTGTGAAGTCACAGAATGGAGGTTTGTGAAGGCATAGAATGGAGGTGTGTGAAGTCAAAATGGTGGTGTGTGAACTCATAGAATGGAGGTGTGTGAACTCATAGAATGGAGGTGTGTGAAGTCACAGAAGGGAAGTGTGTGAAGTCAAAATGGAGGTGTGTGAAGTCACAGAATGGAGGTGAGTGAAGTCACAGAATGGAGGTGTGTGAAGTCAAAATGGTAGTGTGTGAGGTCACAAATGGAGGTGGGTGAAGTCACAATATGGAGGTGTGTGAAGTCATAGAATGGAGGTGCGTGAAGTCACAGAAAGGAGGTGTGTGAAGTCATAGAACGGAGGTGTGTAAAGTCACAGAATGGAGGTGTGTGAAGTCATAGAACGGAGGTGTGTGAAGTCACAGAATGGAGGTGTGTGAAGTCATAGAATGGAGGTGTGTGAAGTCAGAGAATCGAGGTGTGTGAATTCACGAAATGGAGCTGTGTGAAGTCACAGAATGGAGGTGTGTGAAGTCAGAATGGAGGTGTGCGAAGTCATAGAATGGAAGTGTGTGATGTCAAAATGGAGGTGTGTGAACTGATAGAATAGAGATGTGTGAACTCATAGAATGGAGGTGTGTGATGTCATGGAATGGAGGTGTGTGAAGCCCAAGAAAGGAGGTGTGTGAAGTCAAACAATGGAGGTGTGTGAAGTCAGAGAATGGAGGTGTGTGAAGTCACAGAATGGAAGTGTGTGATGTCAAAATGGAGGTGTGTGAAGTCACAGAATGGAGGTGTGTGAAGTCACTGAATGTAGGTGTGTGAAGTCACAGAACGGAGGTGTGTGAAGTCAAAGAATGGAGGTGTGTGAAGTCATCGAATGGAGGTGTGTGATGTCACAGAATGGAGGTGTGTGAAGTCACAGAATGGAGGTGTGTGAAGTCAAAATGGAGGTGTGCGAAGTCATAGAATGGAGGTGTGTGAAGTCACAGAATGGAAGTGTGTGAAGTCAAAATGGAGATGTGTGAAGTCACAGAATGGAGGTGTGTGAAGTCACAGAATGGTGGTGTGTGAAGTCAAAATGGTGGTGTGTGAAGTCACAAATGTAGGTGGGTGAAGTCACAGAATGGAGGTGTGTGAAGTCATAGAATGGAGGTGTGTGAAGTCACAGAATGAAGGTGTGTGAAGTTATAGAATTCAGGTTTGTGAAGTCAGAGAATCGAGGTGTGTGAAGTCATAGAACGGAGGTGGTGAAGTCATAGAATCGAGGTGTGTGAAGTCACAGAATGGAGGTGTGTGAACTCAGAATGGAGGTGTGTGAAGTAACAGAATGGAGATTTGTGAAGTCACAGAATGGAGGTGTGTGAAGTCAAAATGGTAGTGTGTGAGAAACGAATGGAGGTGGGTGAAATCACAATATGGAGGTGTGTGAAGTCATAGAATGGAGGTGTGTGACGTCACAGAATGGAGGTGTGTTAAGTCATAGAATGGAAGTGTGTGAAGTCAGAGAATGTAGGTGTGTGAAGTCAGAATGGAGGTGTGTTAAGTCACAGAATGGAGGTCTGTGAACTCAGAATGGAGGTGTGTGAAGTCACAGAACCGAGGTTTGTGATGCCATAGAAGGGAGGTGTGTGAAGTCATAGAATGGATGTTTCTGAAGTAAGAATGAAGGTGTGTGAACTCATAGAATGGAGGTGTGTGAAGTCCAAATGGAGGTGTGTGAACTCATAGAATGGAGATGTGTGAACTCATAGAATGGAGGGGTGTGAAGTCATGGAATGGAGGTTTGTGAAGTCCAAGAATGGAGGTGTGTGAAGTCAAACAATGGAGGTGTGTGAAGTCACAGAATGGAGGTGTGTGAAGTCACATAATGGAAGTGTGTGATGTCACAATGGAGGTGTGTGAAGTCACAGAATGGAGCTGTGTGAAGTCACCGAATGTACTTGTGTGAAGTCACAGAATGGAGGTGTGTGAACTCAGAATGTAGGTGTGTGAAGTCACAGAATGGAGGTGTGTGAACTCAGAATGTAGGTGTGTGAAATCACAAAATGGAGGTTTGTGAAGTCATAGAATGGAGGTGTGTGAAGTCATAGAATGGAGGTGTGTGAAGTCAAAATGGTGGTGTGTGAACTCATAGAATGGAGGTATGTGAAGTCATGGAATGGAGGTGTGTGAAGTCAAAGAATAGAGGTGTGTGAAGTCAAACTATGGAGGTGTGTGAAGTCACAGAATGGAGGTGTGTGAAGTCACAGAAGGGAAGTGTGTGAAGTCAAAATGCAGGTGTGTGAAGTCATCGAATGGAGTAGTGTGAAGTCACGGAATGGAGGTGTGTGAAGTCATAGAATGGAGGTTTGTGAAGTCAGAATGGAGGTGTGCGAAGTCACAGAATGGAGTTGTGTGAAGTCAGAGAATGGAAGTGTGTGAAGTCAAAATGGAGGTGTGTGAAGTCACAGAATGGAGGTGTGTGAAGTCACAGAATGGAGGTGTGTGAAGTCATAGAATGGAGGTTTGTGAAGTCAGAGAATCGCGGTGTGTTCAGTCATATTGCGGAGGTGTGTGAAGTCACAGAATGGAGGTGTGTGAACTCAGAATGTAGGTGTGTGAATTCACAGAATGGAGGTGTGTGAACTCAGAATGTAGGTGTGTGAAATCACAAAATGGAGGTTTGTGAAGTCATGGAAGGTGTGTGAAGTCATAGAATGGAGGTGTGTGAAGTGAAAATGGTGGTGTGTGAACTCATAGAATGGAGGTGTGTGAACTCATAGAATGGAGGTATGTGAAGTCATGGAATGGACGTGTGTGAAGTCAAAGAATAGAGGTGTGTGAAGTCAAACAATGGAGGTGTGTGAAGTCACAGAATGGGGGTGTGTGAAGTCACAGAAGGGAAGTTTGTGAAGACAAAATGGAGGTGTGTGAAGTCATCGAATGGAGTTGTGTGAAGTCACGGAATGGAGGTGTGTGAAGTCACAGAATGGAGATGTGTTAAGTCAGAATGGATGTGTGGAAGTCATAGAATGGAGGTGTGTGAAGTCAGAGAATGGAAGTGTGTGAAGTCAAAATGGAGGTGTGTGACGTCACAGAATGGAGGTGTGTGAAGTCACAGAATGGAGGTGTGTGAACTCAGAATGGAGGTGTGTGTAGTCACAGACTGGAGGTTTGTGAAGTCATAGAACGGAGGTGTGTGAAGTCACAGAATGGAGGTTTGTGAAGTCAAAGAATGGAGGTGAGTGAAGTCAGAGAATCTAGGTGTGTGAAGTCACAGAATGGAGGTGTGTGAAGTCCCAGAATGGAGGTGTGTGAAGTCATAGAATGGAAGTGTGTGAAGTCATAGAATGTAGGTGTGTGAAGTCAGAATGGAGGTGTGTGAAGTCACAGAATGCCGGAGTGTGAACTCAGAATGGAGGTTTGTGAAGTCACAGAATGCCGGTTTGTTATGTCAGAGAAGGGAGGTGTGTGAAGTCATAGAATGGATGTTTCTGAAGTAAGAATGAAGGTGTGTGAAGTCATAGAATGGAGGTGTGTGAAGTCCAATTGGAGGTGTGTGAACTCATATAATGGAGATGTGTGAACTCATAGAATTGAGGTGTGTGAAGTCATGGAATGGAGTTGTGTGAAGTCCAAGAATGGAGATGTCTGAAGTCAAACAATTTAGGTGTGTGAAGTCACAGAATGGAGGTGTGTGAACTCAGAATGTAGGTGTGTGAAGTCAAAGAATGGAGGTGTGTGAAGTCATACAATGGAAGTGTGTGAAGTCATAGATTGGAGCTTTGTGAAATCAGAATGGAGGTGTGTGAAGTCACCGAATGGAAGTGTGTGAAGTCCAAGAATGGAGGTATGTGAAGTCAAACAATGGAGGTGTGTGAAGTCATAGAATGGAGGTGTGTGAAGTCATAGAACGGAAGTGTGTGAAGTCATAGAATGGAGGTGTGTGAAGTCAGAATGGAGGTGAGTGAAGTCAGAGAATGGAGGTGTGTGAAGTCAGAATGGAGGTGTGTGAAGTCACAGAACCGAGGTTTGTGATGCCATAGAAGGGAGGTGTGTGAAGTCATAGAATGGATTTTTCTGAAGTAAGAATGAAGGTGTGTGAAGTCATGGAATGGAGGTGTGTGAAGTCCAAGAATGGAGTTGTGTGAAGTCAAACAATGGAGGTGTGTGAAGTCACAGAATGGAGGTGTGTGAAGTCACATGATGGAAGTGTGTGATGTCACAATGGAGGTGTGTGAAGTCACAGAATGGATGTGTGTGAAGTCACCGAATGTAGGTGTGTGAAGTCACAGAATGGAGGTGTGTGAACTCAGAATGTAGTTGTGTGAAGTCAACGAATGGAGGTGTGTGAACTCAGAATGGAGATGTGTGAAGTCACAGAATGGAGGTTTGTGAAGGCATAGAATTGTGGTGTGTGAAGTCATAGAATGGAGGTGTGTGAAGTCAAAATGGTGGTGTGTGAACTCAAAGAATGGAGGTGTGTGAACTCATAGAATGGAGGTGTGTGAAGTCATGGAATGGAGGTGTGTGAAGTCAAAGAATAGAGGTGTGTGAAGTCAAACAATGGAGGTGTGTGAAGTCACAGAATGGAGGTTTGTGAAGTCAAAATGCTAGTGTGTGAGGTCACAAATGGAGGTGGGTGAAGTCACAATATGGAGGTGTGTGAAGTCATAGAATGGAGGTGTGTGAAGTCACAGAATGGAGGTGTGTGAAGTCATAGAACGGAGGTGTATAAAGTCACAGAATGGAGGTGTGTGAAGTCATAGAAAGGAGGTGTGTGAAGTCACAGAATGGAGGTGTGTGAAGTCACAGAATGGAAGTGTGTGAAGTCAAAATGGAGGTGTGTGAAGTCACAGAATGGAGGTGTGTGAAGTCAGAGAATCGAGGTGTGTGAATTCATGGAATGGAGCTGTGTGAAGTCACAGAATGGAGGTGTGTGAAGTAAGAATGGAGGTGTGCGAAGTCATAGAACGGAAGTGTGTGATGTCAAAATGGAGGTGTGTGAACTGATAGAATGGAGATGTGTGAACTCATAGAATGGAAGTGTGTGAAGTCATGGAATGGAGGTGTGTGAAGTCCAAGAAAGGAGTTGTGTGAAGTCAAACAATGGAGGTGTGTGAAGTCACAGAATGGAGTTGTGTGAAGTCACAGAATGGAAGTGTGTGATGTCAAAATGGAGGTGTGTGAAGTCACAGAATGGAGTTGTGTGAAGTCACAGAATGGAAGTGTGTGAAGTCAAAATGGAGGTGTGTGAAGTCACAGAATGGAGGTGTGTGAAGTCAAAGAATCGAGGTGTGTGAAGTCATCGAATGGAGGTGTGTGAAGTCACGGAATGGAGGTGTGTGAAGTCCAAGAAAGGAGGTGTGTGAAGTCAAACAATGGATGTGTGCGAAGTCATAGAATGGAGGTGTGTGAAGTCACATAATGGAAGTGTGTGAAGTCAGAATGGAGGTGTGTGAAGTCACAGAATGGAGGTGTGTGAAGTCACAGAATGGAGGTGTGTGAAGTCAAAATGGTGGTGTGTGAAGTCACAAATGTAGGTGGGTGAAGTCACAGAATGGAGTTGTGTGAAGTCATAGAATGGAAGTGTGTGAAGTCACCGAATGGAGGTGTGTGAACTCAGAATGGAGATGTGTGAAGTCACAGAATGGAGGTTTGTGAAGGCATAGAATTGAGGTGTGTGAAGTCATAGAATGGAGGTGTGTGAAGTCAAAATGGTGGTGTGTGAACTCACAGAATGGAGGTGTGTGAACTCACAGAATGGAGGTGTGTGAAGTCATGGAATGGAGGTGTGTGAAGTCAAAGAATAGAGGTGTGTGAAGTCAAACAATGGAGGTGTGTGAAGTCACAGAATGGAGGTTTGTGAAGTCAAAATGCTAGTGTGTGAAGTCACAAATGGAGGTGGGTGAAGTCACAATATGGAGGTGTGTGAAGTCATAGAATGGATGCTTCTGAAGTAAGAATGAAGGTGTGTGAAGTCATAGAATGGAGGTGTGTGAAGTCCAATTGGAGGTGTGTGAACTCATAGAATGGAGATGTGTGAACTCATAGAATGGAGGTGTGTGAAGTCATGGAATGGAGGTGTGTGAAGTCGTAGAATGTAGGTGTGTGAAGTCAGAATGGAGATGTGTGAAGTCACAGAATGGATGTGTGTGAACTCCGAATGCAGGTGTGTGAAGTCACAGAATGCAGGTTTGTTATGTCATAGAAGGGAGGTGTGTGAAGTCATAGAATGGATGCTTCTGAAGTAAGAATGAAGGTGTGTGAAGTCATAGAATGGAGGTGTGTGAAGTCCAATTGGAGGTGTGTGAACTCATAGAATGGAGATGTGTGAACTCATAGAATGGAGGTGTGTGAAGTCATGGTATGGAGGTGTGTGAAGTCCAAGAATGGAGATGTGTGAGGCCAAACAATGGAGGTGTGTGAAGTCACAGAATGTAGGTGTGTGAAGTCACATAATGGAAGTGTGTGACGTCAAAATGGAGGTGTGTGAAGTCACAGAATGGAGGTGTGTGAAGTCACCGAATGTAGGTGTGTGAAGTCACAGAATGGATTTGTGTGAACTCAGAATGTAGGTGTGTGAAATCACAGAATGGAGGTGTGTGAAGTCATAGAATGGAAGTGTGTGAAGTCATAGATTGGAGCTTTGTGAAATCAGAATGTAGGTGTGTGAAGTCACCGAATGGACGTGTGTGAAGTCAAAGAATGGAGGTATGTGAAGTCAAACAATGGAGGTGTGTGAAGTCATAGAATGGAGGTGTGTGAAGTCACAGAATGGAAGTGTGTGATGCCAAAATGGATGTGTGTGAAGTCATAGAATGGAGGTGTGTGAAGTCACAGAATGGAGATGTGTGAAGTCACAGAATGGAGGTTTGTGAACTCAGAATGGAGGTGTGTGAAGTCACAGAATGGTGGTGTGTGAAGTCATAGAATGGAAGTTTGTGAAGTCATAGAATGGAGGTTTGTGAAGTCAGAATGGAGGTGTGTGAAGTCACCGAATGGAGGTGTGTGAACTCAGAATGGAGATGTGTGAAGTCACAGAATGGAGGTTTGTGAAGGCATAGAATGGAGGTGTGTGAAGTCAAAATGGTGGTGTGTGAACTCATAGAATGGAGGTGTGTGAACTCATAGAATGGAGGTGTGTGAAGTCACAGAAGGGAAGTGTGTGAAGTCAAAATGGAGGTGTGTGAAGTCACAGAATGGAGGTGTGTGAAGTCACAGAATGGAGGTGTGTGAAGTCAAAATGGTAGTGTGTGAGGTCACAAATGGAGGTGGGTGAAGTCACAATATGGAGGTGTGTGAAGTCATAGAATGGAGGTGCGTGAAGTCACAGAAAGGAGGTGTGTGAAGTCATAGAACGGAGGTGTGTAAAGTCACAGAATGGAGGTGTGTGAAGTCATAGAACGGAGGTGTGTGAAGTCACAGAATGGAGGTGTGTGAAGTCATAGAATGGAGGTGTGTGAAGTCAGAGAATCGAGGTGTGTGAATTCACGAAATGGAGCTGTGTGAAGTCACAGAATGGAGGTGTGTGAAGTCAGAATGGAGGTGTGCGAAGTCATAGAATGGAAGTGTGTGATGTCAAAATGGAGGTGTGTGAACTGATAGAATAGAGATGTGTGAACTCATAGAATGGAGGTGTGTGATGTCATGGAATGGAGGTGTGTGAAGCCCAAGAAAGGAGGTGTGTGAAGTCAAACAATGGAGGTGTGTGAAGTCAGAGAATGGAGGTGTGTGAAGTCACAGAATGGAAGTGTGTGATGTCAAAATGGAGGTGTGTGAAGTCACAGAATGGAGGTGTGTGAAGTCACTGAATGTAGGTGTGTGAAGTCACAGAACGGAGGTGTGTGAAGTCAAAGAATGGAGGTGTGTGAAGTCATCGAATGGAGGTGTGTGATGTCACAGAATGGAGGTGTGTGAAGTCACAGAATGGAGGTGTGTGAAGTCAAAAAGGAGGTGTGCGAAGTCATAGAATGGAGGTGTGTGAAGTCACAGAATGGAAGTGTGTGAAGTCAAAATGGAGATGTGTGAAGTCACAGAATGGAGGTGTGTGAAGTCACAGAATGGAGCTGTGTGAAGTCAAAATGGTGGTGTGTGAAGTCACAAATGTAGGTGGGTGAAGTCACAGAATGGAGGTGTGTGAAGTCATAGAATGGAGGTGTGTGAAGTCACAGAATGAAGGTGTGTGAAGTTATAGAATCCAGGTTTGTGAAGTCAGAGAATCGAGGTGTGTGAAGTCATAGAACGGAGGTGGTGAAGTCATAGAATCGAGGTGTGTGAAGTCACAGAATGGAGGTGTGTGAACTCAGAATGGAGGTGTGTGAAGTAACAGAATGGAGATTTGTGAAGTCACAGAATGGAGGTGTGTGAAGTCAAAATGGTAGTGTGTGAGAAACGAATGGAGGTGGGTGAAATCACAATATGGAGGTGTGTGAAGTCATAGAATGGAGGTGTGTGAAGTCACAGAATGGAGGTGTGTTAAGTCATAGAATGGAAGTGTGTGAAGTCAGAGAATGTAGGTGTGTGAAGTCAGAATGGAGGTGTGTTAAGTCACAGAATGGAGGTCTGTGAACTCAGAATGGAGGTGTGTGAAGTCACAGAACCGAGGTTTGTGATGCCATAGAAGGGAGGTGTGTGAAGTCATAGAATGGATGTTTCTGAAGTAAGAATGAAGGTGTGTGAACTCATAGAATGGAGGTGTGTGAAGTCCAAATGGAGGTGTGTGAACTCATAGAATGGAGATGTGTGAACTCATAGAATGGAGGGGTGTGAAGTCATGGAATGGAGGTTTGTGAAGTCCAAGAATGGAGGTGTGTGAAGTCAAACAATGGAGGTGTGTGAAGTCACAGAATGGAGGTGTGTGAAGTCACATAATGGAAGTGTGTGATGTCACAATGGAGGTGTGTGAAGTCACAGAATGGAGCTGTGTGAAGTCACCGAATGTACTTGTGTGAAGTCACAGAATGGAGGTGTGTGAACTCAGAATGTAGGTGTGTGAAGTCACAGAATGGAGGTGTGTGAACTCAGAATGTAGGTGTGTGAAATCACAAAATGGAGGTTTGTGAAGTCATAGAATGGAGGTGTGTGAAGTCATAGAATGGAGGTGTGTGAAGTCAAAATGGTGGTGTGTGAACTCATAGAATGGAGGTATGTGAAGTCATGGAATGGAGGTGTGTGAAGTCAAAGAATAGAGGTGTGTGAAGTCAAACTATGGAGGTGTGTGAAGTCACAGAATGGAGGTGTGTGAAGTCACAGAAGGGAAGTGTGTGAAGTCAAAATGCAGGTGTGTGAAGTCATCGAATGGAGTAGTGTGAAGTCACGGAATGGAGGTGTGTGAAGTCATAGAATGGAGGTTTGTGAAGTCAGAATGGAGGTGTGCGAAGTCATAGAATGGAGTTGTGTAAAGTCAGAGAATGGAAGTGTGTGAAGTCAAAATGGAGGTGTGTGAAGTCACAGAATGGAGGTGTGTGAAGTCACAGAATGGAGGTGTGTGAAGTCATAGAATGGAGGTTTGTGAAGTCAGAGAATCGAGGTGTGTGAAGTCATAGAACGGAGGTGTGTGAAGTCACAGAATGGAGGTGTGTGAACTCAGAATGTAGGTGTGTGAATTCACAGAATGGAGGTGTGTGAACTCAGAATGTAGGTGTGTGAAATCACAAAATGGAGGTTTGTGAAGTCATGGAAGGTGTGTGAAGTCATAGAATGGAGGTGTGTGAAGTCAAAATGGTGGTGTGTGAACTCATAGAATGGAGGTGTGTGAACTCATAGAATGGAGGTGTGTGAAGTCATGGAATGGACGTGTGTGAAGTCAAAGAATAGAGGTGTGTGAAGTCAAACAATGGAGGTGTGTGAAGTCACAGAATGGAGGTGTGTGAAGTCACAGAAGGGAAGTTTGTGAAGACAAAATGGAGGTGTGTGAAGTCATCGAATGGAGTTGTGTGAAGTCACGGAATGGAGGTGTGTGAAGTCACAGAATGGAGATGTGTTAAGTCAGAATGGATGTGTGGAAGTCATAGAATGGAGGTGTGTGAAGTCAGAGAATGGAAGTGTGTGAAGTCAAAATGGAGGTGTGTGACGTCACAGAATGGAGGTGTGTGAAGTCACAGAATGGAGGTGTGTGAACTCAGAATGGAGGTGTGTGTAGTCACAGACTGGAGGTTTGTGAAGTCATAGAACGGAGGTGTGTGAAGTCACAGAATGGAGGTGTGTGAAGTCATAGAATGGAGGTGAGTGAAGTCAGAGAATCTAGGTGTGTGAAGTCACAGAATGGAGGTGTGTGAAGTCCCAGAATGGAGGTGTGTGAAGTCATAGAATGGAAGTGTGTGAAGTCATAGAATGTAGGTGTGTGAAGTCAGAATGGAGGTGTGTGAAGTCACAGAATGCAGGAGTGTGAACTCAGAATGGAGGTGTGTGAAGTCACAGAATGGAGGTAGTTATGTCAGAGAAGGGAGGTGTGTGAAGTCATAGAATGGATGTTTCTGAAGTAAGACTGAAGGTGTGTGAAGTGATACAATGGAGGTTTGTGAAGTCCAATTGGAAGTGTGTGAACTCATAGAATGGAGATGTGTGAACTCATAGAATGGAGGTGTGTGAAGTCATGGAATGGAGGTGTGTGAAGTCCAAGTATGGAGATGTGTGAAGTCAAACAATGGAGGTGTGTGAAGTCACAGAATGGAGGTGTGTGAAGTCACATAATGGAAGTGTGTGATGTCAAATTGGAGGTGTGTGAAGTCACAGAATGGAGGTGTGTGAAGTCACCGAATATAGGTGTGTGAAGTCACAGAATGGAGGTGTGTGAACTCAGAATGTAGGTGTGTGAAGTCACAGAATGGAGGTGTGTGAAGTCATAGAATGGAAGTGTGTGAAGTCATAGATTGGAGACTTGTGAAATCAGAATGTAGGTGTGTGAAGTCACCGAATGGAGGTGTGTGAAGTCCAAGAATGGAGGTATGTGAAGTCAAACAATGGAGGTGTGTGAAGTCATAGAATGGAGGTGTGTGAAGTCACAGAATGGAAGTGTGTGATGCCAGAATGGATGTGTGTGAAGTCATAGAATGGAGGTGTGTGAAGTCACAGAATGGAGGTGTGTGAAGTCACAGAATGGAGGTGTGTGAACTCAGAATGGAGGTGTGTGAAGTCCCAGAATGGAGGTGTGTGAAGTCATAGAATGGAAGTGTGTGAAGTCATAGAATGTAGGTGTGTGAAGTCAGAATGGAGGTGTGTGAAGTCACAGAATGCAGGAGTGTGAACTCAGAATGGAGGTGTGTGAAGTCACAGAATGGAGGTTTGTTATGTCAGAGAAGGGAGGTGTGTGAAGTCATAGAATGGATGTTTCTGAAGTAAGACTGAAGGTGTGTGAAGTGATAGAATGGAGGTGTGTGAAGTCCAATTGGAAGTGTGTGAACTCATAGAATGGAGATGTGTGAACTCATAGAATGGAGGTGTGTGAAGTCATGGAATGGAGGTGTGTGAAGTCCAAGTATGGAGATGTGTGAAGTCAAACAATGGAGGTGTGTGAAGTCACAGAATGGAGGTGTGTGAAGTCACATAATGGAAGTGTGTGATGTCAAATTGGAGGTGTGTGAAGTCACAGAATGGAGGTGTGTGAAGTCACCGAATATAGGTGTGTGAAGTCACAGAATGGAGGTGTGTGAACTCAGAATGTAGGTGTGTGAAGTCACAGAATGGAGTTGTGTGAAGTCATAGAATGGAAGTGTGTGAAGTCATAGATTGGAGACTTGTGAAATCAGAATGGAGGTGTGTGAAGTCACCGAATGGAGGTGTGTGAAGTCCAAGAATGGAGGTATGTGAAGTCAAACAATGGAGGTGTGTGAAGTCATAGAATGGAGGTGTGTGAAGTCACAGAATGGAAGTGTGTGATGCCAGAATGGATGTGTGTGAAGTCATAGAATGGAGGTGTGTGAAGTCACAGAATGGAGGTGTGTGAAGTCACAGAATGGAGGTGTGTGAACTCAGAATGGAGGTGTGTGAAGTCACAGAATGGAGGTGTGTGACGTCATAGAATGGAAGTTTGTGAAGTCATAGAATGGAGGTTTGTGAAGTCAGAATGGAGGTGTGTGAAGTCACCGAATGCAGGTGTGTGAACTCAGAATGGAGATGTGTGAAGTCACAGAATGGAGGTTTGTGAAGGCATAGAATGGAGGTGTGTGAAGTCATAGAATGGAGGTGTGTGAAGTCATGGAATGGAGGTGTGTGAAGTCAAAGAATAGAGGTATGTGAAGTCAAACAATGGAGGTGTGTGAAGTCACAGAATGGAGGTGTGTGAAGTCACAGAAGGGAAGTGTGTAAAGTCACAGAATGGAGGTGTGTGAAGTCATAGAACGGAGGTGTGTGAAGTCACAGCATGGAGGTGTGTGAAGTCATAGAATGGAGGTGAGTGAAGTCAGAGAATAGAGGTGTGTGAATTCACGGAATGGAGCTGTGTGAAGTCACAGAATGGAGGTGTGTGAAGTCAGAATGGAGGTGAGCGAAGTCATAGAATGGAAGTGTGTGATGTCAAAATGGAGGTGTGTGAACTGATAGAATGTAGATGTGTGAACTCATAGAATGGAGGTGTGTGATGTCATGGAATGGAGGTGTGTGAAGTCCAAGAAAGGAGGTGTGTGAAGTCAAACAATGGAGGTGTGTGAAGTCACAGAATGGAGGTGAGTGAAGTCACAGAATGGAAGTGTGTGATGTCAAAATGGAGGTGTGTGAAGTCACAGAATGGAGGGGTGTGAAGTCACTGAATGTAGGTGTGTGAAGTCACAGAACGGAGGTGTGTGAAGTCAAAGAATTGAGGTGTCTGAAGTCATCGAATGGAGGTGTGTGAAGTCACGGAATGGAGGTGTGTGAAGTCGCGGAATGGAGGTGTGTGAAGTCAAAATGGAGGTGTGCGAAGTCATAGAATGGAGGTGTGAGAAGTCACAGAATGGAAGTGTGTGAAGTCAAAATGGAGGTGTGTGAAGTCACAGAATGGAGGTGTGTGAAGTCACAGATTGGAGGTGTGTGAAGTCAAAATGGTGGTGTGTGAAGTCACAAATATAGGTGGGTGAAGTCACAGAATGGAGGTGTGTGAAGTCATAGAATGGAGGTGTGTGATGTCAAAATGGAGGTGTGTGAACTGATAGAATAGAGATGTGTGAACTCATAGAATGGAGGTGTGTGATGTCATGGAATGGAGGTGTGTGAAGTCAAAGAATTGAGGTGTCTGAAGTCATCGAATTGAGGTGTCTGAAGTCATCGAATGAAAGTGTGTGAAGTCAAAATGGAGGTGTGTGAAGTCACAGAACGGAGGTGTGTGAAGTCAAAAAATTGAGGTGTCTGAAGTCATCGAATGGAGGTGTGTGAAGTCACGGAATGGAGGTGTGTGAAGTCGCGGAATGGAGGTGTGTGAAGTCAAAATGGAGGTGTGCGAAGTCATAGAATGGAGGTTTGTGAAGTCAGAGAATCGAGGTGTGTGAAGTCACAGAATGGAGGTGAGCGAAGTCATAGAATGGAAGTGTGTGATGTCAAAATGGAGGTGTGTGAACTGATAGAATAGAGATGTGTGAACTCATAGAATGGAGGTGTGTGATGTCATGGAATGGAGGTGTGTGAAGTCCAAGAAAGTTGGTGTGTGAAGTCAAACAATGGAGGTGTGTGAAATCACAGAATGGAGGTGTGTGAAGTCACAGAACGGAAGTGTGTGAAGTCACGGAATGGAGGTGTGTGAAGTCACAGAATGGAGGTGTGTGAAGTCACAATGGAGGTGTGTGAAGTCATAGAATGGAGGTGTGTGAAGTCAGAATGGAGGTGTGTGAAGTCTTAGAATGGAGGCATGTGAAGTCAGAATGGAGGTGTGTGAACTCATAGATTGGAGGTGTGTGAAGTCACAATGGAGTTGTGTGAGGTCAAAGAATGGTGGTGTGTGAAGTCACAGAATGGAGGTGTGGAAGTCATAGAATGGAGGTGTGTGAAGTCAGAATGGAGGTGTGTGAAGTCAGAATGGAGGTTTGTGAATTCAGAATGGAGGTGTGTGAAGTCATAGAATGGAGGTGTGTGAAGTCATAGAATGGAGGTGTGTGAAGTCAGAATGGAGATGTGTGAAGTCACAGAATTGAGGTGTGTGAAGTCACAGAATGGAGGTGTGGAAGTCATAGAATGGAGGTGTGTGAAGTCAGAATGGAGGTGTGTGAAGTCATAGAATGGGGGTGTGTGAAGTCAGAATGGAGGTGTGTGAACTCATAGATTGGAGGTGTGTGAAGTCACAATGTAGTTGTGTGAGATCAAAGAATGGCGGTGTGTGAAGTCACAGAATGGAGGTGTGGAAGTCATAGAATGGAAGTGTGTGAAGTCAGAATGGAGGTGTGTGAAGTCAGAATGGAGGTGTGTGAATTCAGAATGGAGGTGTTTGAAGTCATAGAATGGAGGTGTGTGAAGTCATAGAATGGAGGTGTGTGAAGTCATAGAATGTAGGTGTGTGAAGTCGGAATGGAGATGTGTGAAGTCACAGAATTGAGGTGTGTGAAGTCATAGAATGGAGGTGTGTGAAGTCACAGAATGGAGGTGTGTGAAGTCACAGAAGGGAAGTGTGTAAAGTCACAGAAATGAGGTGTGTGAAGTCATAGAACGGAGGTGTGTGAAGTCACAGCATAGAGGTGTGTGAAGTCATAGAATGGAGGTGTGTGAAGTCAGAGAATAGAGGTGTGTGAATTCACGGAATGGAGCTGTGTGAAGTCACAGAATGGAGGTGTGTGAAGTCAGAATGGAGGTGAGCGAAGTCATAGAATGGAAGTGTGTGATGTCAAAATCGAGGTGTGTGAACTGATAGAATGGAGATGTGTGAACTCATAGAATGGAGGTGTGTGATGTCATGGAATGGAGGTGTGTGAGGTCCAAGAAAGGAGGTGTGTGAAGTCAAACAATGGAGGTGTGTGAAGTCACAGAATGGAGGTGTGTGAAGTCACAGAATCGAAGTGTGTGATGTCAAAATGGAGGTGTGTGAAGTCACAGAATGGAGGTGTGTGAAGTCACTGAATGTAGGTGTGTGAAGTCACAGAACGGAGGTGTGTGAACTCAAAGAATGGAGGTGTGTGAAGTCATCGAATGGAGGTGTGTGAAGTCACGGAATGGAGGTGTGTGAAGTCACGGAATGGAAGTGTGTGAAGTCAAAATGGAGGTGTCCGAAGTCATAGAATGGAGGTGTGTGAAGTCACAGAATGGAAGTGTGTGAAGTCAAAATGGAGGTGTGTGAAGTCACAGAATGGAGGTGTGTGAAGTCCAGAATGGAGCTGTGTGAAGTCAAAATGGTGGTGTGTGAAGTCACAAATGTAGGTGGTTGAAGTCACAGAATGGAGGTGTGTGAAGTCATAGAATGGAGGTTTGTGAAGTCAGAGAATCGAGGTGTGTGAAGTCATAGAACGGAGGTATGTGAAGTCACAGAATGGAGGTGTGTGAAGTCACAGAATGGAGGTGTGTGAACTCAGAATTGAGGTGTGTGAAGTCACAGAATGGAGGTGTGTGAAGTCATAGAATGGAGGTGTGTGAAGTCACAGAATGGAGGTGTGTGAAGTCACAGAATGGAGGTGTGTGAAGTCAGAGAATCTAGGTGTGTGAAGTCACAGAATGGAGGTGTGTGAAGTCATAGAATGGAAGTGTGTGAAGTCACAGAATGGAGGTGTGTGAACTCAGAATGGAGGTTTTTGAAGTCACAGAATGGAGGTTTGTGATGTCATAGAAGGGAGGTTTGTGAAGTCATAGAATGGATGTTTCTGAAGTAAGAATGAAGGTGTGTGAAGTCATAGAATAGAGGTGTGTGAAGTCCAAATGGAGGTGTGTGAACTCATAGAATGGAGATGTGTGAACTCATAGAATGGAGGTGTGTGAAGTCATGGAATGGAGGTGTGTGAAGTCTAAGAATGGTTGTGTTTGAAGTCAAACAATGGAGGTTTGTGAAGTCACAGAATGGAGGAGTGTGAAGTCACATAATGAAAATGTGTGATGTCAAAATGGAGGTGTGTGAAGTCACAGAATGGAGGTGTGTGAAGTTACCGAATCTAGGTGTGTGAAGTCAGAGAATGGAGGTGTGTGAACACAGAATGGAGGTGTGTGAAGTCACAGAATGGAGGTGTGTGAAGTCATAGAATGATAGTGTGTGAAATAATAGAATGGAGCTTTGTGAAATCAGAATGGAGGTGTGTGAAGTCACCGAATGGAGGTGTGTGAAGTCCAAGAATGGAGGTATATGAAGTCAAACAATGGAGGTGTGTGAAGTCAGAGAATGGAGGTGTGTGAAGTCACAGAATGGAAGTGTGTGATGCCAAAATGGATGTGTGTGAAGTCATAGAATGGAGGTGTGTGAAGTCACAGAATGGAGGTATGTGAAGTGACAGAATGGAGGTGTGTGAACTCAGAATGGAGGTGTGTGAATTCAGAGAATCGAGGTGTGTGAAGTCACGGAATGGAGCTGTGTGAAGTCACAGAATGGAGGTGTGTGAAGTCAGAATGGAGGTGTGCGAAGTCATAGAATGGAAGTGTGTGATGTCAAAATGGAGGTGTGTGAACTGATAGAATAGAGATGTGTGAACTCATAGAATGGAGGTGTGTGATGTCATGGAATGGAGGTGTGTGAAGTCCAAGAAATTGGTGTGTGAAGTCAAACAATGGAGGTGTGTGAAGTCACAGAATTGAGGTGTGTGATGTCACAGAATGGAAGTGTGTGATGTCAAAATGGAGTTGTGTGAAGTCACAGAATGGAGTTGTGTGTAGTCACCGAATGTAGGTGTGTGAAGTCATAGAACGGAGGTATGTGAAGTCAAAGAATGGAGGTGTGTGAAGTCATCGAATGGAGGTGTGTGGAGTCACGGAATGGAGGTGTGTGAAGTCACAGCATGGAGGTGTGTGAAGTGTGAATGGAGGTGTGGAAGTCATAGAATGGAGGTGTGTGAAGTCAGAATGGAGGTGTGTGAAGTCATGGAATGGAGGTGTGTGAAGTCATAGAATGGAGGTGTGTGAAGTCAGAATGGAGATGCGTGAAGTCACAGAATTGAGGTGTGTGAAGTCATAGAATGGTGTTGTATGAAGTCATAGAATGGAGGTGTGTGAAGTCATAGAGTGAATGTTTTTGAAGTAAGAATTAAGGTTGGTGAAGTCATAGAATGGAGGTGTCTGAAGTCATAGAATGGGGTGTGTGAAGTCACAGAATATAGGTGTGTGAAGTCACAGAATGGAGGTGTGTGATCAGAAAGGAGATGTGAAGTCATAGAATGGAGGTCGGTGATGTCATGGAAATGTGGTGTGGGAAGTCAAAGAATGGAGAAGTGTGAAGTCATAGAGTGGAGGTGAGTGAAGTCACAGAATGGAGGTATGTGAAGGCATACAATGCAAGTGTGTGAAGTCAGAATGGAGGTGTGTGAAGTCACAGAATGGATGTTTCTGAAGTAAGAATGGAGGTGTGTGAAGTTATATATGGAGGTGTGTGAAGTCATAGTATGGAGGTGTGTGAAATCATAGAATGGAGTTTTGTGAAGTCACAGAATGGAGCTGTGTGAAGTCAGAATGGAGGTGTGCGAAGTCCTAGAATGGAGGTGTGTGAAGTAAGGACGGAGGTGTTTGAACTCATAGAATGGAGGTGTGTGAAGTCATACAATGGAGGTTTGTGAAGTCACAGAATGGAGGTGTGTCAACTCAGAATGGAGGTGTGCGAAGTCATGAAATGGAGGTGTATGAAGTGAGAATGTAGGTGTGTTAAGTCACAGAATGGAGGTGTGTGAACTCAGAATGGAGGTGTGTGAAGTCACAGAATGGAGGTATGTGAAGTCAAAATGGAGGTGTGTGCCGTCATAAAATGTAGGTGTGTGAAGTCATAGAATGGAGGTGTGTGAAATCATAGAATGGAGGTTTGTGAAGATACAGAATGGAGGTGTGTGAAGTCACAGAATGGAGGTTTGTGAAGTCGTAGAATGAAGGATTTGAAGTCAAATTGGAGGGGTGTGAATTCGGAGAACGCAGGAGTGTGAAGTCATAGAATGGAGGTGGGTGAAGTCATAGAATAGAGGTGTGTGAAGTCATAGAATGGACGGGTATGAAGTCATAGAATGGAGGTGTGTGAAGTCACAGAATTGAGGTGTTTGACGTCATATATTGGAGGTGTGTGAAAACAAAATGGATGTGTGAAGTCATAGAATGGAGGTGTGTGAAGACACAGAATGGAGGTGTGTGAAGTCACAGAATGGAGGTGTGTGAACTCAGAATGGAGGTGTGTGAACTCAGAATGGAGGTTTGTGAAGTCATAGAATAGAGGTGTGTGAAGTCATAGAATGGAGGTGTGTAAAGTCACAGAATGGAGGTTTATGAAGGCATAGAATGGAGGTGTGTGAAGTGCTAGAATGGAGGTATGTGAAATCCCAGAATGGAGGTGTGTGAAGTCAAAATGGAGGTGTGTGCTGTCACAATTGAGGAATGTGAAGTCACAGAATGGAGGTGTGTGAAGTCACAGAATGAAGGAGTGTGAAGTCACTGAATGAAGGTGTGTGAAGTCAGACTGGAGGTGTGTGAAGTCATAGAATGGAGGTGTGTGAAGTCAGAATGTAGGTGTGTGAAATCATAGAATGGAAGTATGTGAAGTCACAGAATGAAGGTGTGTGAAGTCACAGAATGAAAGTGTGTGAAGTCATGGAAAGGATGTGTGTGAAGTCAAAGAGGAGGTGTGTGAAGTCAAATTGGAGGTGGGTGAAGTCACAGAACGCAGGTGTGTGAAGTCATAGAATGGAAGTGTGTGAAGACAGAATGTAGGTGTGTGAAGTCATAGAATGGAAGTTTGTGAGGCACAGAAAGTAGGTGTGTGAAGTCACAGAATAGAGGTGTGTGAAGTCATAGAATGGAGGTGTGTAAAGTAATATTATGGAGGTGTGTAAAGTCACAGAATGGAGGTGTGTGAAGTCAAAATGGAGGTGTGTGAAGTACTAGAATAGACGTCTGTGAATTCATATAATGGATGTTTGTGAAGTCATAGAATGGAGGTGTGTGAAACCACAGAATGGAGGTGTGTGAAGTCACAGAATGGAGGTGTATGACGTCACAGAATGGAGGTGTGTGAAATCATAGAATGGAGGTGTGTGAAGTCAAAATGGAGGTGTGTGCTGTCACAATTGAGGAATGTGAAGTCACAGAATGGAGGTGTGTGAAGTCATAGAATGAAGAAATGTGAAGTCCTAATTGAGGTATGTGAAGTCAGAATGGAGATGTGTGAAGTCACAGAATGAGGGGTGTGTAGTCATAGAATGGATGTGTGTGAAGTCACAGAATGGAGGTGTGTGAAGTCATAGAATGGAGGTGTGTGAATTCAGAATGGAGGTGTGTGAAGTCACACAATGGAGTTGTGTGAACTCAGAATGGAGTGAGTGAAGTCACAGAATGGAGGTGTGTGAAGTCACAGAATTTAGGTGGTTGAAGTCACAGAATGGAGTTGTGTGAACTCCGAATGGAGGTGTGTGAAGTCACAGAATGGAGGTGTTTGAAGTCCTAGAATATAGATGTGTAAAGTCACAGAATGGAGGTGTGTGAATTCAGAATGGAGGTGTGTGAAGTCACAGAATGGAGGTGTGTGAAGTCACAGAATGAAGGTGTGTGAAGTCAGAGAATAGGGATGTGTGAAGTCAGAATGGAGGTGTGTGAAATCATAGAATGAAGATGTGTGAAGTCAGAATGGAGGTTGTGAAGTCATAGAATGGAGGTGTGTGAACTCACAGAATGGAGGTGTGTGAAGTCACAGTATGGAGCTGTGTGAAGTTATTGAATGGAGGTGTGTGAAGTCAAAGAGGAGGTGTGTGAAGTCAGAATGGAGGTATGTGAAGTCACAGAATGGAGGTGTGTGAAGTCACAGAATGGAGGTGTGTGAAGTCACAGAATGGAGGTGTGTGAAGTCACAGAATGGAGGTGTGTGAAGTCACAGAATGGAGGTGTGTGAAGTCACAGAATGGAGGTGTGTTAAGTCACAGAATGGAGGTGTGTGAAGTCAAAATGGAGGTGAGTGATGTCACAATGGAGGAGTGTGAAATCACAGAATAGAGTTGTGTGAAGTCATAGCATGGAGGAGTGTGAAGTCCGAATGGAAGTATGTGAAGTCAGGATGGAGCTGTGTGAAGTGTCATAATGAGATGTGTGAAGTCATAGAATGGAGGTCTGTGAAGTCTTAGAATGGAGGGGTGTGAATCATAGAATGGAGGTGTGTGAAGTCACAGAATGGAGGTGTGTGAAGTCATAGAATGGAGGTGTGTAAAGTCAGAGAATGGTAGTGTGTGAAGTCACAGAATGGAGGTTTGTCAAGTCACAGAATGGAGGTGTGTGAAGTCAAAATGGAGGTGTGTGAAGTCAGAGAATAGACGTCTGTAAATTCATAGAATTGATGTTTGTGAAATCATACAGTGGAGGTGTGTGAAGTCACAGAATGGAGGTGTGTGAAGTCATAGAATGGAGGTGTGTAAAGTCAGAGAATGTTTGTGTGTGAAGTCACAGAATGGAGGTGTGTAAAGTCACAGAATGGAGGTGTGTGAAGGCAAAATGGAGGTGTGTGAAGTCATAGAATAGACGTCTGTGAATTCATAGAATGGATATCTGCTAAGTCATAGAATGGAGGTGTGTGAAACCACAGAATGGAGGTGTGTGAAGTCACAGAATGGAGGTGTATGAAGTCACAGAATGAAGGTGTGTGAAATCATAGAATGGAGGTGTGTGAAATCAAAATGGAGGTGTGTGCTGTAACAATTGAGGAATGTGAAGTCACAGAATGGAGGTGTGTGAAGTCATAGAATGAAGAAGTGTGAAGTCCTAATTGAGGTATGTGAAGTCAGAATGGAGATGTGTGCAGTCACAGAATGAGGGGTGTGTAGTCATAGAATGGATGTGTGTGAAGTCACAGAATGGAGGTGTGTGAAGTCATAGAATGGAGGTGTGTGAATTCAGAACGGAGGTGTGTGAAGAGAGAATGGGGGTGTGTGAAGTCATGGAATGGAGGTGTCTGAATTCACAGAATGAAGGTGTGTGAAGTCATAGAATGAAGGTGTGAAGTCATAGAATGCAGGCGTGTGGAGTCACAGCGTGTATGTGTGTGAAGGCACAAAAAGGAGACGTGTAGAGTAATATTATGGAGGTGTGTAAAGTCACGGAATGGAGGTGTGTAAAGTCAAAATGGAGGTGTGTGAAGTCATAGAATAGACGTGTGTGAATTCATAGAATGGAGGTCTGTGAATTCATAGAATGGAGGTGTGTGAAGTCACAGGATGGAGGTGTGTGACGTCATAGAAAGGAGGTGTGTAAAGTCTGAGAATGGTGGTGTGTGAAGTCACAGAATGGAGGTTTGTGAAGTCATAGAATGGACGTGTGTGAAGTCATCGAATGGAGGTGTGTGAAGTCACAGAATGGAGGTGTGTGAAGTCAGAATGGAGGTGTGTGAACTCACACAATGGAGGTGTGTGAACTCAGAATGGAGGTGAGTGAAGTCACAGAATGGAGGTGTGTGAAGTCATAGAATTTAGGTGTGTGAAGTCAAAGAATGGAGTTGTGTGAACTTCGAATGGAGGTGTGTGAAGTCACAGAATGGAGGTGTGTGAAGTCAGAGAATGGACGTGTGTGTAGTCAGAGAATGGAGGTGTGTGAATTCACAGAATGGAGTTGTGCGAAGTCACAGAATGGAGGTGTGGTAAGTCACAGAATGGAGGTGTGTGAAGTCACAGAATGGAGTTGTGTGAAGTCATAGCATGGAGGAGAGTGAAGTCCGAATGGAAGTATGTGAAGTCAGGATGGAGCTGTGTGAAGTGTCATAATGAGATGTGTGAAGTCACAGAATGGAAGTCTGTGAAGTCTTAGAATGGAGGTGTGTGAATCATAGAATGTAGGTGTGTGAAGTCACAGAATGGAGGTTTGTGAAGTCGTAGAATGTAGATGTGTGAAGTCACAGAATGGAGGTGTGTGAATTCAGAATGGAGGTGTGTGAAGTCACAGAATGGAGGTGTGTGAAGTCACAGAATGAAGGTGTGTGAAGTCAGAGAATGGAGATGTGTGAAGTCAGAATGGAGGTGTGTGAAATCATAGAATGAAGATGTGTGAAGTCAGAACGGAGGTTGTGAAGTCATAGAATGGAGCTGTGTGAACTCACAGAATGGAGGTGTGTGAAGTCACAGTATGGAGCTGTGTGAAGTTATTGAATGGAGGTGTGTGAAGTCAAAGAGGAGGTGTGTGAAGTCAGAATGGAGGTATGTGAAGTCACAGAATGGAGGTGTGTGAATTCGGAATGGAGGTGTGTGAAGTCACAGAATGGAGGTGTGTGAAGTCAGAGAATGGACGTGTGTGTATTCAGAGAATGGAGGTGTGTGAAGTCACAGAATGGAGTTGTGTGAAGTCAAAGAATGGAGGTGTGTGAAGTCACAGAATGGAGTTGTGTGAAGTCACAGAATGAGGGTGGGTTAAGTCACAGAATGGAGGTGTGTGAAGTCAAAATGGAGGTGAGTGAATTCGGAATGGAGGTGTGTGAAGTCACAGAATGGAGGTGTGTGAAGTCAGAGAATGGACGTGTGTGTATTCAGAGAATGGAGGTGTGTGAAGTCACAGAGTGGAGTTGTGTGAAGTCACAGAATGGAGGTGTGTGAAGTCACAGAATGGAGTTGTGCGAAGTCACAGAAGGAGGTGGGTTAAGTCACAGAATGGAGGTGTGTGAAGTCAAAATGGAGGTGAGTGATGTCATAATGGAGGAGTGTGAAATCACAGAATAGAGTTGTGTGAAGTCATAGCATGGAGGAGTGTGAAGTCCGAATGGAAGTAGGAGAAGTCAGGATGGAGATGTGTGAATTGTCATAATGAGATGTGTGAAGTCATAGAATGGAGATCTGTGAAGTCTTAGAATGGAGGTGTGTGAATCATAGAATGGAGGTGTGTGAAAACAATGAATGGAGGTGTGTGAAGTCCCAGAATGGAGGTGTGTGAAGTCATAGAATGGAGTTATGTGAAGTCAGAATGGAGGTGTGTGAAATCATTGAATGGAGGTGTGTGTAGTCACAGAATGGAGATGTGTGAATTCACAGAATAGGGGTGTGTGAACTCAGAATGCATGTGTGTGAAGTCACAGAATGGAGGTGTGTGAAGTCATAGAATGGACGTGTGTGAAGTCATCGAATGGAGGTGTGTGAAGTCACACACTGGAGGTGTGTGATGTCAGAATGGAGGTGTGTGAAGTTACAGAATTGAGGTGTGTGAAGTAACAGAATGGAGGTGTGTGAAGTCACAGAATGGAGGTGTGTGAAGTCATAGAATGGACGTGTGTGAATTCATAGAATGGAGGTCTGTGAAGTCATAGAATGGAGTTGTGTGAAATCATAGAATGGAGGTGTGTGAAGTTACAGAATAGAGGTTTGTGAAGTCATAGAATGGAGGTGTATCATGACAGAGAACGGAGGTGTGTGAAGCCAGAATGGAGGTGTGTGAAGTCAGAATGGAGGTGTGTGAAGTCATAGAATGGAGGTGTGTGAAGTCACAGATTGGAGGGGTGTGAAGTCAGTATGGAGGTGTGGGAAGTCATAGAACGGAGGTGTGTGAAGTTAGAATGGAGGTGTGTGAAGTCATAGAATGGAGGTGTGTGAAGTCACAGATTGGAGGGGTGTGAAGTCAGTATGGAAGTGTGAGAAGTCATAGAATGGAGGTGTGTGAAGTAGGTATGGAGGTGTGAGAAGTCATAGAATGGAGGTGTGTGAAGTCACAATGGAGGTGTTTGAAGTCAGAGTATGGAGATGTTTGAAGTCATAATGTAGGTGTGTAAAGTCTGAATGGAGGTGTGTGAAATCATAGAATGGAAGTGTATGATGTCATACAATGGACATGTGTGAAGTCATAGAATGGAGGACTGCGAAGTCATAGAAGGGAGGTTTGTAAAGGCATAGAATTGAGGTGTGTGAAGTCACAGAATGGAGGTGTGTGAAGTCATAAAATGGAGGTGTGTCAAGTCAGAGAATGGTGGTGTTTGAAGTCACAGAATGGAGGTGTGTCAAGTCACAGAATGAAGGTGTGTGAAGTCACAGAATGGAGGTGTGGGAAGTCACAGAATAGAGGTGTGTGAAGTCATAGAATGGAGGTGTGTGAGGTCAGAATGGAGGTGTGTGAAATCATAAAATGGAGGTGTGTGAAGTCTCAGAATGGAGGTGTGTGAAGTCATAGAATGGAGGTGTGTGAAGTCAAAGAGTAGGTGTGTGAAGTCAGAATGGAGGTGTGTGAAGTCACAGCATGGAGGTGTGTGAAGTCATAGATGGAGGTTTCTGAAGTCACAGAATGGAGTTGTGTGAAGTCCGAATGGAGGTGTGTGAATTCACAGAATGGAGGTTTGTGAAGTCATAGAATGGAAGTGTGTGAAGTCAGAATGGAGATGTGTGAAGTCAGAATGGAGGTGTCTGAAGTCACAATGGAGGCGTGTGAATTTAGAATGGAGGTGTGTGAAGTCATAAAATGGATGTTTCTTTAGTAAGAATGGAGGTGTGTGAAGTCATAGAATGGAGGGTGTGAAGTCATAGAATGGAGGTGTGTGAAGTCGTAGAATGGAGGTGTGTGAAGTCATAGAATGGAGGTGTGTGAAGTCACAGAATGGAGGTGTGTGAAGTCACAGAATGGATGTGTGTGAAGTCATAGGAAGGAGATTTTTGAAGTTACAGAATGGAGTTGTGTGAAATCAGAGAATGGTTGTGTGTGAATTCAGGAATTTAGGTGTGTGAAGTCAGCATGGAGGTGTGTGAAGTCATAGAATGGAGTTGTGTGAAATCAGAGAATGGTTGTGTGTGAATTCAGAGAATTTAGGTGTGTGAAGTCAGCATGGAGGTGTGTGAAGTCATAGAATGTAAGTGTTTGAAGACGTAGAATGGAGGTGTGTGAAGTCTCAGAATGGAGGTGTGTGAAGTCACAGAATGGAGGTGTGTAAAGTCATAGAATGGAGGTGTGTAAAGTCACGGAATGGAGGTTTATGAAGCCATAGAATGGAGATGTGTGAAGTCCTAGAGTGGAGATGTCTGAAATCCCAGCATGGAGGTGTGTGAAGTCACAGAATGGAGGAGTGTGAAGTCACTGAATGGAGGTGTGTGAAGTCCGATTAGAGGTGTGTGAAGTCATAGAATGGAGGTGAGTGAAGTCAGAATGTAGGTGTGTGAAATCATAGAATGGAAGCATGTGAAGTCACAGAATGGAGGTGTGTGAAGTCACAGAATGGAAGTGTGTGAAGTCATAGAAAGGATGTGTGTGAAGTCAAAGAAGAGGTGTGTGAAATCAAATTGGAGGTGGATGAAGTCACAGAACGGAGGTGTGTAAAGTCATAGAATGGAGGTGTGTGTAGTCAGAATGTAGGTGTGTGAAGTCATAGAATGGAAGTGTGTCAGGCACAGAATAGAGGTGTGTGAAGTCACAGAATGGAGGTGTGTGAAGTCATAGAATGGAGGTCTGTGAAGTCAGAATGGAGGTGTGTGAAGTCAGAATGGAGGTGTGTGAAGTCACAGAATGGAGGTGTGTGAAGTCAGAGAATGGAGGTGTGTGAAGTCACAGAATGGAGATGTGTGAAGTCATAGAATAGAGGCTGTGAAGTCATAGAATGGAGGTGTGTGAAGTCACAAAATGGAGGGGTGTGAAGTCATAGAATGGAGGTGTGTGAAGTCATAGAATGGAGGTGTGTGAAGTCAGAATGGAGGTGTGTGAAGTCGGAATAGAGATGTGTGAAGTTACAGAATGGATGTGTGTGAACTCAGAATGGAGGTGTGTGAAGTCACAGAATGGAGGTGTGTGAAGTCATAGAATGGAGGTGTGTAAAGTCACAGAATGGAGGTATGTGAAGTCATAGAATGGAGGTGTGTGAAGTCATAGAATGGAGGTGTGTCAAGTCACAGAATAGAGGTGTGAGAACTCAGAATGGAGGTATGTGAAGTCACAAAATGGAGGTGTGTGAAGTCATAGAATGGAGGTGTGTGAAGTCATAGAATGGAAGTGTGTGAAGTCATTGATTGGAGGTGTGTGAAGTCACAATGGAGGTGTGTGACGTCACAGTATGGAGTTGTGTGAAGTCAAAGAGGAGGTGTGTGAAGTCAGAATGGAGGTATGTGACGTCACAGAATGGAGTTGTGTGAAGTCAAGGAGGAGCTGTGTGAAGTCAGAATGGAGGTATGTGAAGTCACAGAATGGAGGTGTGTGAAATCACGGAATGGAGGTGTGTGAAGTCACAGAATGGAGGTGTGTGAAGTCAGAATGGAGGTGTGTGAAATCATACAATGGAGGTGTTTGAAGTCAGAATGGAGGTGTTTGAAGTCTTAGAATGGAGGTGTGTGAAGTCACAGAATGGAGGTGTGTGAAGACATAGAATGGAGTTGTGTGAGTCAAAGAGGAGGTGTGTGAAGTCAGAATGGAGGTGTGTGAAGTCACAGAATGGAGGTGTGTGAAGTCATAGAATGGAGGTGTGTGAAGTCACAGAATGGAAGTGTGTGAAGTCACAGAATGCAGGTGTGTGAAGTCAGAATGGAGGTGTGTGAAATCATAGAACGGAGGTGTGTGAAGTCAGAATGGAGGTGTGTGAAATCATAGAAAGGAGGTTTGTGAAGTCCCAGAATGGAGGTGTGTGAACTCTGATTGGAGGTGTGTGAAATCACAGAATGGAGGTGTGTGAAGACATAGTATGGAGTTTTGTGAAGTCAGAATGCAGGTGTGTGAAGTCATAGAATGGAGATGTGTGAAGTCACAGAATGGAGGTGTGCGAAGACACAGACAGGAGGTGTGTGAAGTCATAGAATGCAGGTGTGTGAAGTCACAGAATGGGGATGTGTTAAGTCAGATTGGAGGTGTGTGAAGTCACAGAATGGAGATGTGTGAAGTCATAGAATAAAGTATTGTGAAGTCAGAATGGAGATGTGTGAAGTCACAGAGTGGAGGTGAGTGAAATCACAGAGGGGGGGTTTGAAGTCAAAGAGTGGAGGTTTGTGAAGTCAGAGAATGGAGGTTTGTGAAGTAAAAATGGAGGTGTGTGAAGTCACAGAATGGAGGTGCGTGAAGTCAGAGAATGGAGGTGTGTGAAGTCATAGAACGGAGGTGTGTGAAGTCATAGAATGGAGGTGTGTGAAGTCAGAGAATGGAGCTGTGTGAAGTCAGAGAATGGAAGTGTGTTAAGTCGGAGAATGGAGGTGTGTGGAGTCACAGAATGGAGGTGTGTGAAATCAAAGAATGGAGGTGTGTGAAGTCACAGAATGGAGGTGCTTGAAGTCACATAATGTAGGTGTGTGAAGTCAAAATGGAGGTGTGTGATGTCATAGAATGGAGGTGTGTGAAGTCACAGAATGGAGGTGTGTGAAATCACAGAATGGAGGTGTGTGAAGTCACGGAATGGAGGTGTATGAAGTCAAAGAATTGAGGTGTGTGAAATCATAGAATGGAGGTGGGTGAAGTCAAAATGGAGGTGTGTGCTGTCACAATGGAGGTGTGTGAAGTCACAGAATGGAGGTGTGTTAAGTCACAGAATGGAGGTGTGTGAAGTCACAGAATGGAGGTGTGTTAAGTCACAGAATGGAGGTGTGTGAAGTCAAAATGGAAGTGAGTGGTGTCACAATGGAGGAGTGTGAAATCACAGAATAGAGTTGTGTGAAGTCATAGCATGGAGGAGTGTGAAGTCCGAATGGAAGTATGTGAAGTCAGGATGGAGATGTGTGAATTGTCATAATGAGATGTGTGAAGTCATAGAATGGAGGTCTGTGAAGTCTTAGAACGGAGGTGTGTGAATCATAGAATGGAGGTGTTTGAAGTCACAGAATGGAGGTGTGTGAAGTCATAGAATGGAGGTGTGTAAAGTCAGAGAATGGTAGTGTGTGAAGTCACAGAATGGAGTTGTATCAAGTCACAGAATGGAGGTGTGTGAAGTCAAAGAATGGAGGTGTGTGAAGTCCCAGAATGGAGGTGTGTGAAGTCATAGAATGGAGTTATGTGAAGTCAGAATGGAGGTGTATGAAATCATTGAATGGAGGTGTGTGTAGTCACAGAATGGAGATGTGTGAATTCACAGAATAGGGGTGTGTGAACTCAGAATGGAGGTGTGTGAAGTCACAGAATGGAGGTGTGTGAAGTCATAGAATGGACGTGTGTGAAGTCATCGAATGGAGGTTTGTGAAGTCACACACTGGAGGTGTGTGATGTCAGAATGGAGGTGTGTGAAGTCCTAGAATGGAGGTGTATGAAGTCAGAATGTAGGTGTGTGAAGTCATAGAATGGAGGTGTGTGAAGTCACAGAATGGAGGTTTGTGAAGTCAAAATGTAGGTGTGTGAAGTCATAGAATGGCGGTGTGTGAAGTCACAGAATGGAGGTGTGTGAAGTCACAGAATGGAGGTGTGTGAAGTCATAGAATGGAGGTGTGGGAAGTCAAAGAATAGAGGTGTATGAAGTCAGAATGGAGGTGTGTGAAATCACAGAATGGAGGTGTGTGAAGTCATAGAATGGAGGTGTGTGAAGTCATAGAATGGAAGTGTGTGAAGTCATTGATTGGAGGTGTGTGAAGTCACAATGGAGGTGTGTGACGTCACAGTATGGAGTTGTGTGAAGTCAAAGAGGAGGTGTGTGAAGTCAGAATGGAGGTATGTGACGTCACAGAATGGAGTTGTGTGAAGTCAAAGAGGAGGTGTGTGAAGTCAGAATGGAGGTATGTGAAGTCACAGAATGGAGGTGTGTGAAATCACGGAATGGAGGTGTGTGAAGTCACAGAATGGAGGTGTGTGAAGTCAGAATGGAGGTGTGTGAAATCATAAAATGGAGGTGTTTGAAGTCAGAATGGAGGTGTTTGAAGTCATAGAATGGAGGTGTGTGAAGTCACAGAATGGAGGTGTGTGAAGTCACAGAATGGAGTTGTGCGAAGTCACAGAAGGAGGTGGGTTAAGTCACAGAATGGAGGTGTGTGAAGTCAAAATGGAGGTGAGTGATGTCATAATGGAGGAGTGTGAAATCACAGAATAGAGTTGTGTGAAGTCATAGCATGGAGGAGTGTGAAGTCCGAATGGAAGTAGGAGAAGTCAGGATGGAGATGTGTGAATTGTCATAATGAGATGTGTGAAGTCATAGAATGGAGATCTGTGAAGTCTTAGAATGGAGGTGTGTGAATCATAGAATGGAGGTGTGTGAAAACAATGAATGGAGGTGTGTGAAGTCCCAGAATGGAGGTGTGTGAAGTCATAGAATGGAGTTATGTGAAGTCAGAATGGAGGTGTGTGAAATCATTGAATGGAGGTGTGTGTAGTCACAGAATGGAGATGTGTGAATTCACAGAATAGGGGTGTGTGAACTCAGAATGCATGTGTGTGAAGTCACAGAATGGAGGTGTGTGAAGTCATAGAATGGACGTGTGTGAAGTCATCGAATGGAGGTGTGTGAAGTCACACACTGGAGGTGTGTGATGTCAGAATGGAGGTGTGTGAAGTTACAGAATTGAGGTGTGTGAAGTAACAGAATGGAGGTGTGTGAAGTCACAGAATGGAGGTGTGTGAAGTCATAGAATGGACGTGTGTGAATTCATAGAATGGAGGTCTGTGAAGTCATAGAATGGAGTTGTGTGAAATCATAGAATGGAGGTGTGTGAAGTTACAGAATAGAGGTTTGTGAAGTCATAGAATGGAGGTGTATCATGACAGAGAACGGAGGTGTGTGAAGCCAGAATGGAGGTGTGTGAAGTCAGAATGGAGGTGTGTGAAGTCATAGAATGGAGGTGTGTGAAGTCACAGATTGGAGGGGTGTGAAGTCAGTATGGAGGTGTGGGAAGTCATAGAACGGAGGTGTGTGAAGTTAGAATGGAGGTGTGTGAAGTCATAGAATGGAGGTGTGTGAAGTCACAGATTGGAGGGGTGTGAAGTCAGTATGGAAGTGTGAGAAGTCATAGAATGGAGGTGTGTGAAGTAGGTATGGAGGTGTGAGAAGTCATAGAATGGAGGTGTGTGAAGTCACAATGGAGGTGTTTGAAGTCAGAGTATGGAGATGTTTGAAGTCATAATGTAGGTGTGTAAAGTCTGAATGGAGGTGTGTGAAATCATAGAATGGAAGTGTATGATGTCATACAATGGACATGTGTGAAGTCATAGAATGGAGGACTGCGAAGTCATAGAAGGGAGGTTTGTAAAGGCATAGAATTGAGGTGTGTGAAGTCACAGAATGGAGGTGTGTGAAGTCATAAAATGGAGGTGTGTCAAGTCAGAGAATGGTGGTGTTTGAAGTCACAGAATGGAGGTGTGTCAAGTCACAGAATGAAGGTGTGTGAAGTCACAGAATGGAGGTGTGGGAAGTCACAGAATAGAGGAGTGTGAAGTCATAGAATGGAGGTGTGTGAGGTCAGAATGGAGGTGTGTGAAATCATAAAATGGAGGTGTGTGAAGTCTCAGAATGGAGGTGTGTGAAGTCATAGAATGGAGGTGTGTGAAGTCAAAGAGTAGGTGTGTGAAGTCAGAATGGAGGGTGTGTGAAGTCACAGCATGGAGGTGTGTGAAGTCATAGATGGAGGTTTCTGAAGTCACAGAATGGAGTTGTGTGAAGTCCGAATGGAGGTGTGTGAATTCACAGAATGGAGGTTTGTGAAGTCATAGAATGGAAGTGTGTGAAGTCAGAATGGAGATGTGTGAAGTCAGAATGGAGGTGTCTGAAGTCACAATGGAGGCGTGTGAATTTAGAATGGAGGTGTGTGAAGTCATAAAATGGATGTTTCTTTAGTAAGAATGGAGGTGTGTGAAGTCATAGAATGGAGGGTGTGAAGTCATAGAATGGAGGTGTGTGAAGTCGTAGAATGGAGGTGTGTGAAGTCATAGAATGGAGGTGTGTGAAGTCACAGAATGGAGGTGTGTGAAGTCACAGAATGGATGTGTGTGAAGTCATAGGAAGGAGATTTTTGAAGTTACAGAATGGAGTTGTGTGAAATCAGAGAATGGTTGTGTGTGAATTCAGAGAATTTAGGTGTGTGAAGTCAGCATGGAGGTGTGTGAAGTCATAGAATGGAGTTGTGTGAAATCAGAGAATGGTTGTGTGTGAATTCAGAGAATTTAGGTGTGTGAAGTCAGCATGGAGGTGTGTGAAGTCATAGAATGTAAGTGTTTGAAGACGTAGAATGGAGGTGTGTGAAGTCTCAGAATGGAGGTGTGTGAAGTCACAGAATGGAGGTGTGTAAAGTCATAGAATGGAGGTGTGTAAAGTCACGGAATGGAGGTTTATGAAGCCATAGAATGGAGATGTGTGAAGTCCTAGAGTGGAGATGTCTGAAATCCCAGCATGGAGGTGTGTGAAGTCACAGAATGGAGGAGTGTGAAGTCACTGAATGGAGGTGTGTGAAGTCCGATTAGAGGTGTGTGAAGTCATAGAATGGAGGTGAGTGAAGTCAGAATGTAGGTGTGTGAAATCATAGAATGGAAGCATGTGAAGTCACAGAATGGAGGTGTGTGAAGTCACAGAATGGAAGTGTGTGAAGTCATAGAAAGGATGTGTGTGAAGTCAAAGAAGAGGTGTGTGAAATCAAATTGGAGGTGGATGAAGTCACAGAACGGAGGTGTGTAAAGTCATAGAATGGAGGTGTGTGTAGTCAGAATGTAGGTGTGTGAAGTCATAGAATGGAAGTGTGTCAGGCACAGAATAGAGGTGTGTGAAGTCACAGAATGGAGGTGTGTGAAGTCATAGAATGGAGGTCTGTGAAGTCAGAATGGAGGTGTGTGAAGTCAGAATGGAGGTGTGTGAAGTCACAGAATGGAGGTGTGTGAAGTCAGAGAATGGAGGTGTGTGAAGTCACAGAATGGAGATGTGTGAAGTCATAGAATAGAGGCTGTGAAGTCATAGAATGGAGGTGTGTGAAGTCACAAAATGGAGGGGTGTGAAGTCATAGAATGGAGGTGTGTGAAGTCATAGAATGGAGGTGTGTGAAGTCAGAATGGAGGTGTGTGAAGTCGGAATAGAGATGTGTGAAGTTACAGAATGGATGTGTGTGAACTCAGAATGGAGGTGTGTGAAGTCACAGAATGGAGGTGTGTGAAGTCATAGAATGGACGTGTGTGAAGTCATCGAATGGAGGTGTGTGAAGTCACACACTGGAGGTGTGTGATGTCAGAATGGAGGTGTGTGAAGTTACAGAATTGAGGTGTGTGAAGTAACAGAATGGAGGTGTGTGAAGTCACAGAATGGAGGTGTGTGAAGTCATAGAATGGACGTGTGTGAATTCATAGAATGGAGGTCTGTGAAGTCATAGAATGGAGTTGTGTGAAATCATAGAATGGAGGTGTGTGAAGTTACAGAATAGAGGTTTGTGAAGTCATAGAATGGAGGTGTATCATGACAGAGAACGGAGGTGTGTGAAGCCAGAATGGAGGTGTGTGAAGTCAGAATGGAGGTGTGTGAAGTCATAGAATGGAGGTGTGTGAAGTCACAGATTGGAGGGGTGTGAAGTCAGTATGGAGGTGTGGGAAGTCATAGAACGGAGGTGTGTGAAGTTAGAATGGAGGTGTGTGAAGTCATAGAATGGAGGTGTGTGAAGTCACAGATTGGAGGGGTGTGAAGTCAGTATGGAAGTGTGAGAAGTCATAGAATGGAGGTGTGTGAAGTAGGTATGGAGGTGTGAGAAGTCATAGAATGGAGGTGTGTGAAGTCACAATGGAGGTGTTTGAAGTCAGAGTATGGAGATGTTTGAAGTCATAATGTAGGTGTGTAAAGTCTGAATGGAGGTGTGTGAAATCATAGAATGGAAGTGTATGATGTCATACAATGGACATGTGTGAAGTCATAGAATGGAGGACTGCGAAGTCATAGAAGGGAGGTTTGTAAAGGCATAGAATTGAGGTGTGTGAAGTCACAGAATGGAGGTGTGTGAAGTCATAAAATGGAGGTGTGTCAAGTCAGAGAATGGTGGTGTTTGAAGTCACAGAATGGAGGTGTGTCAAGTCACAGAATGAAGGTGTGTGAAGTCACAGAATGGAGGTGTGGGAAGTCACAGAATAGAGGTGTGTGAAGTCATAGAATGGAGGTGTGTGAGGTCAGAATGGAGGTGTGTGAAATCATAAAATGGAGGTGTGTGAAGTCTCAGAATGGAGGTGTGTGAAGTCATAGAATGGAGGTGTGTGAAGTCAAAGAGTAGGTGTGTGAAGTCAGAATGGAGGTGTGTGAAGTCACAGCATGGAGGTGTGTGAAGTCATAGATGGAGGTTTCTGAAGTCACAGAATGGAGTTGTGTGAAGTCCGAATGGAGGTGTGTGAATTCACAGAATGGAGGTTTGTGAAGTCATAGAATGGAAGTGTGTGAAGTCAGAATGGAGATGTGTGAAGTCAGAATGGAGGTGTCTGAAGTCACAATGGAGGCGTGTGAATTTAGAATGGAGGTGTGTGAAGTCATAAAATGGATGTTTCTTTAGTAAGAATGGAGGTGTGTGAAGTCATAGAATGGAGGGTGTGAAGTCATAGAATGGAGGTGTGTGAAGTCGTAGAATGGAGGTGTGTGAAGTCATAGAATGGAGGTGTGTGAAGTCACAGAATGGAGGTGTGTGAAGTCACAGAATGGATGTGTGTGAAGTCATAGGAAGGAGATTTTTGAAGTTACAGAATGGAGTTGTGTGAAATCAGAGAATGGTTGTGTGTGAATTCAGAGAATTTAGGTGTGTGAAGTCAGCATGGAGGTGTGTGAAGTCATAGAATGGAGTTGTGTGAAATCAGAGAATGGTTGTGTGTGAATTCAGAGAATTTAGGTGTGTGAAGTCAGCATGGAGGTGTGTGAAGTCATAGAATGTAAGTGTTTGAAGACGTAGAATGGAGGTGTGTGAAGTCTCAGAATGGAGGTGTGTGAAGTCACAGAATGGAGGTGTGTAAAGTCATAGAATGGAGGTGTGTAAAGTCACGGAATGGAGGTTTATGAAGCCATAGAATGGAGATGTGTGAAGTCCTAGAGTGGAGATGTCTGAAATCCCAGCATGGAGGTGTGTGAAGTCACAGAATGGAGGAGTGTGAAGTCACTGAATGGAGGTGTGTGAAGTCCGATTAGAGGTGTGTGAAGTCATAGAATGGAGGTGAGTGAAGTCAGAATGTAGGTGTGTGAAATCATAGAATGGAAGCATGTGAAGTCACAGAATGGAGGTGTGTGAAGTCACAGAATGGAAGTGTGTGAAGTCATAGAAAGGATGTGTGTGAAGTCAAAGAAGAGGTGTGTGAAATCAAATTGGAGGTGGATGAAGTCACAGAACGGAGGTGTGTAAAGTCATAGAATGGAGGTGTGTGTAGTCAGAATGTAGGTGTGTGAAGTCATAGAATGGAAGTGTGTCAGGCACAGAATAGAGGTGTGTGAAGTCACAGAATGGAGGTGTGTGAAGTCATAGAATGGAGGTCTGTGAAGTCAGAATGGAGGTGTGTGAAGTCAGAATGGAGGTGTGTGAAGTCACAGAATGGAGGTGTGTGAAGTCAGAGAATGGAGGTGTGTGAAGTCACAGAATGGAGATGTGTGAAGTCATAGAATAGAGGCTGTGAAGTCATAGAATGGAGGTGTGTGAAGTCACAAAATGGAGGGGTGTGAAGTCATAGAATGGAGGTGTGTGAAGTCATAGAATGGAGGTGTGTGAAGTCAGAATGGAGGTGTGTGAAGTCGGAATAGAGATGTGTGAAGTTACAGAATGGATGTGTGTGAACTCAGAATGGAGGTGTGTGAAGTCACAGAATGGAGGTGTGTGAAGTCATAGAATGGAGGTGTGTAAAGTCACAGAATGGAGGTATGTGAAGTCATAGAATGGAGGTGTGTGAAGTCATAGAATGGAGGTGTGTCAAGTCACAGAATAGAGGTGTGAGAACTCAGAATGGAGGTATGTGAAGTCACAAAATGGAGGTGTGTGAAGTCATAGAATGGAGGTGTGTGAAGTCATAGAATGGAAGTGTGTGAAGTCATTGATTGGAGGTGTGTGAAGTCACAATGGAGGTGTGTGACGTCACAGTATGGAGTTGTGTGAAGTCAAAGAGGAGGTGTGTGAAGTCAGAATGGAGGTATGTGACGTCACAGAATGGAGTTGTGTGAAGTCAAGGAGGAGCTGTGTGAAGTCAGAATGGAGGTATGTGAAGTCACAGAATGGAGGTGTGTGAAATCACGGAATGGAGGTGTGTGAAGTCACAGAATGGAGGTGTGTGAAGTCAGAATGGAGGTGTGTGAAATCATACAATGGAGGTGTTTGAAGTCAGAATGGAGGTGTTTGAAGTCTTAGAATGGAGGTGTGTGAAGTCACAGAATGGAGGTGTGTGAAGACATAGAATGGAGTTGTGTGAGTCAAAGAGGAGGTGTGTGAAGTCAGAATGGAGGTGTGTGAAGTCACAGAATGGAGGTGTGTGAAGTCATAGAATGGAGGTGTGTGAAGTCACAGAATGGAAGTGTGTGAAGTCACAGAATGCAGGTGTGTGAAGTCAGAATGGAGGTGTGTGAAATCATAGAACGGAGGTGTGTGAAGTCAGAATGGAGGTGTGTGAAATCATAGAAAGGAGGTTTGTGAAGTCCCAGAATGGAGGTGTGTGAACTCTGATTGGAGGTGTGTGAAATCACAGAATGGAGGTGTGTGAAGACATAGTATGGAGTTTTGTGAAGTCAGAATGCAGGTGTGTGAAGTCATAGAATGGAGATGTGTGAAGTCACAGAATGGAGGTGTGCGAAGACACAGACAGGAGGTGTGTGAAGTCATAGAATGCAGGTGTGTGAAGTCACAGAATGGGGATGTGTTAAGTCAGATTGGAGGTGTGTGAAGTCACAGAATGGAGATGTGTGAAGTCATAGAATAAAGTATTGTGAAGTCAGAATGGAGATGTGTGAAGTCACAGAGTGGAGGTGAGTGAAATCACAGAGGGGGGGTTTGAAGTCAAAGAGTGGAGGTTTGTGAAGTCAGAGAATGGAGGTTTGTGAAGTAAAAATGGAGGTGTGTGAAGTCACAGAATGGAGGTGCGTGAAGTCAGAGAATGGAGGTGTGTGAAGTCATAGAACGGAGGTGTGTGAAGTCATAGAATGGAGGTGTGTGAAGTCAGAGAATGGAGCTGTGTGAAGTCAGAGAATGGAAGTGTGTTAAGTCGGAGAATGGAGGTGTGTGGAGTCACAGAATGGAGGTGTGTGAAATCAAAGAATGGAGGTGTGTGAAGTCACAGAATGGAGGTGCTTGAAGTCACATAATGTAGGTGTGTGAAGTCAAAATGGAGGTGTGTGATGTCATAGAATGGAGGTGTGTGAAGTCACAGAATGGAGGTGTGTGAAATCACAGAATGGAGGTGTGTGAAGTCACGGAATGGAGGTGTATGAAGTCAAAGAATTGAGGTGTGTGAAATCATAGAATGGAGGTGGGTGAAGTCAAAATGGAGGTGTGTGCTGTCACAATGGAGGTGTGTGAAGTCACAGAATGGAGGTGTGTTAAGTCACAGAATGGAGGTGTGTGAAGTCACAGAATGGAGGTGTGTTAAGTCACAGAATGGAGGTGTGTGAAGTCAAAATGGAAGTGAGTGGTGTCACAATGGAGGAGTGTGAAATCACAGAATAGAGTTGTGTGAAGTCATAGCATGGAGGAGTGTGAAGTCCGAATGGAAGTATGTGAAGTCAGGATGGAGATGTGTGAATTGTCATAATGAGATGTGTGAAGTCATAGAATGGAGGTCTGTGAAGTCTTAGAACGGAGGTGTGTGAATCATAGAATGGAGGTGTTTGAAGTCACAGAATGGAGGTGTGTGAAGTCATAGAATGGAGGTGTGTAAAGTCAGAGAATGGTAGTGTGTGAAGTCACAGAATGGAGTTGTATCAAGTCACAGAATGGAGGTGTGTGAAGTCAAAGAATGGAGGTGTGTGAAGTCCCAGAATGGAGGTGTGTGAAGTCATAGAATGGAGTTATGTGAAGTCAGAATGGAGGTGTATGAAATCATTGAATGGAGGTGTGTGTAGTCACAGAATGGAGATGTGTGAATTCACAGAATAGGGGTGTGTGAACTCAGAATGGAGGTGTGTGAAGTCACAGAATGGAGGTGTGTGAAGTCATAGAATGGACGTGTGTGAAGTCATCGAATGGAGGTTTGTGAAGTCACACACTGGAGGTGTGTGATGTCAGAATGGAGGTGTGTGAAGTCCTAGAATGGAGGTGTATGAAGTCAGAATGTAGGTGTGTGAAGTCATAGAATGGAGGTGTGTGAAGTCACAGAATGGAGGTTTGTGAAGTCAAAATGTAGGTGTGTGAAGTCATAGAATGGCGGTGTGTGAAGTCACAGAATGGAGGTGTGTGAAGTCACAGAATGGAGGTGTGTGAAGTCATAGAATGGAGGTGTGGGAAGTCAAAGAATAGAGGTGTATGAAGTCAGAATGGAGGTGTGTGAAATCACAGAATGGAGGTGTGTGAAGTCATAGAATGGAGGTGTGTGAAGTCATAGAATGGAAGTGTGTGAAGTCATTGATTGGAGGTGTGTGAAGTCACAATGGAGGTGTGTGACGTCACAGTATGGAGTTGTGTGAAGTCAAAGAGGAGGTGTGTGAAGTCAGAATGTGTGAAGTCAAAGAGGAGGTGTGTGAAGTCAGAATGAAGTCAAGTGAGGTGTGAAGTCAGATGGAGGTATGTGAAGTCCACAGAATGGAGGTGTGTGAAATCACGGAATGTGAGGTGTGTGAAGTCACAGAATGGAGGTGTGTGAAGTCAGAATGGAGGTGTGTGAAATCATAAAATGGAGGTGTTTGAAGTCAGAATGGAGGTGTTTGAAGTCATAGAATGGAGGTGTGTGAAGTCACAGAATGGAGGTGTGTGAAGTCACAGAATGGAGTTGTGCGAAGTCACAGAAGGAGGTGGGTTAAGTCACAGAATGGAGGTGTGTGAAGTCAAAATGGAGGTGAGTGATGTCATAATGGAGGAGTGTGAAATCACAGAATAGAGTTGTGTGAAGTCATAGCATGGAGGAGTGTGAAGTCCGAATGGAAGTAGGAGAAGTCAGGATGGAGATGTGTGAATTGTCATAATGAGATGTGTGAAGTCATAGAATGGAGATCTGTGAAGTCTTAGAATGGAGGTGTGTGAATCATAGAATGGAGGTGTGTGAAAACAATGAATGGAGGTGTGTGAAGTCCCAGAATGGAGGTGTGTGAAGTCATAGAATGGAGTTATGTGAAGTCAGAATGGAGGTGTGTGAAATCATTGAATGGAGGTGTGTGTAGTCACAGAATGGAGATGTGTGAATTCACAGAATAGGGGTGTGTGAACTCAGAATGCATGTGTGTGAAGTCACAGAATGGAGGTGTGTGAAGTCATAGAATGGACGTGTGTGAAGTCATCGAATGGAGGTGTGTGAAGTCACACACTGGAGGTGTGTGATGTCAGAATGGAGGTGTGTGAAGTTACAGAATTGAGGTGTGTGAAGTAACAGAATGGAGGTGTGTGAAGTCACAGAATGGAGGTGTGTGAAGTCATAGAATGGACGTGTGTGAATTCATAGAATGGAGGTCTGTGAAGTCATAGAATGGAGTTGTGTGAAATCATAGAATGGAGGTGTGTGAAGTTACAGAATAGAGGTTTGTGAAGTCATAGAATGGAGGTGTATCATGACAGAGAACGGAGGTGTGTGAAGCCAGAATGGAGGTGTGTGAAGTCAGAATGGAGGTGTGTGAAGTCATAGAATGGAGGTGTGTGAAGTCACAGATTGGAGGGGTGTGAAGTCAGTATGGAGGTGTGGGAAGTCATAGAACGGAGGTGTGTGAAGTTAGAATGGAGGTGTGTGAAGTCATAGAATGGAGGTGTGTGAAGTCACAGATTGGAGGGGTGTGAAGTCAGTATGGAAGTGTGAGAAGTCATAGAATGGAGGTGTGTGAAGTAGGTATGGAGGTGTGAGAAGTCATAGAATGGAGGTGTGTGAAGTCACAATGGAGGTGTTTGAAGTCAGAGTATGGAGATGTTTGAAGTCATAATGTAGGTGTGTAAAGTCTGAATGGAGGTGTGTGAAATCATAGAATGGAAGTGTATGATGTCATACAATGGACATGTGTGAAGTCATAGAATGGAGGACTGCGAAGTCATAGAAGGGAGGTTTGTAAAGGCATAGAATTGAGGTGTGTGAAGTCACAGAATGGAGGTGTGTGAAGTCATAAAATGGAGGTGTGTCAAGTCAGAGAATGGTGGTGTTTGAAGTCACAGAATGGAGGTGTGTCAAGTCACAGAATGAAGGTGTGTGAAGTCACAGAATGGAGGTGTGGGAAGTCACAGAATAGAGGTGTGTGAAGTCATAGAATGGAGGTGTGTGAGGTCAGAATGGAGGTGTGTGAAATCATAAAATGGAGGTGTGTGAAGTCTCAGAATGGAGGTGTGTGAAGTCATAGAATGGAGGTGTGTGAAGTCAAAGAGTAGGTGTGTGAAGTCAGAATGGAGGTGTGTGAAGTCACAGCATGGAGGTGTGTGAAGTCATAGATGGAGGTTTCTGAAGTCACAGAATGGAGTTGTGTGAAGTCCGAATGGAGGTGTGTGAATTCACAGAATGGAGGTTTGTGAAGTCATAGAATGGAAGTGTGTGAAGTCAGAATGGAGATGTGTGAAGTCAGAATGGAGGTGTCTGAAGTCACAATGGAGGCGTGTGAATTTAGAATGGAGGTGTGTGAAGTCATAAAATGGATGTTTCTTTAGTAAGAATGGAGGTGTGTGAAGTCATAGAATGGAGGGTGTGAAGTCATAGAATGGAGGTGTGTGAAGTCGTAGAATGGAGGTGTGTGAAGTCATAGAATGGAGGTGTGTGAAGTCACAGAATGGAGGTGTGTGAAGTCACAGAATGGATGTGTGTGAAGTCATAGGAAGGAGATTTTTGAAGTTACAGAATGGAGTTGTGTGAAATCAGAGAATGGTTGTGTGTGAATTCAGAGAATTTAGGTGTGTGAAGTCAGCATGGAGGTGTGTGAAGTCATAGAATGGAGTTGTGTGAAATCAGAGAATGGTTGTGTGTGAATTCAGAGAATTTAGGTGTGTGAAGTCAGCATGGAGGTGTGTGAAGTCATAGAATGTAAGTGTTTGAAGACGTAGAATGGAGGTGTGTGAAGTCTCAGAATGGAGGTGTGTGAAGTCACAGAATGGAGGTGTGTAAAGTCATAGAATGGAGGTGTGTAAAGTCACGGAATGGAGGTTTATGAAGCCATAGAATGGAGATGTGTGAAGTCCTAGAGTGGAGATGTCTGAAATCCCAGCATGGAGGTGTGTGAAGTCACAGAATGGAGGAGTGTGAAGTCACTGAATGGAGGTGTGTGAAGTCCGATTAGAGGTGTGTGAAGTCATAGAATGGAGGTGAGTGAAGTCAGAATGTAGGTGTGTGAAATCATAGAATGGAAGCATGTGAAGTCACAGAATGGAGGTGTGTGAAGTCACAGAATGGAAGTGTGTGAAGTCATAGAAAGGATGTGTGTGAAGTCAAAGAAGAGGTGTGTGAAATCAAATTGGAGGTGGATGAAGTCACAGAACGGAGGTGTGTAAAGTCATAGAATGGAGGTGTGTGTAGTCAGAATGTAGGTGTGTGAAGTCATAGAATGGAAGTGTGTCAGGCACAGAATAGAGGTGTGTGAAGTCACAGAATGGAGGTGTGTGAAGTCATAGAATGGAGGTCTGTGAAGTCAGAATGGAGGTGTGTGAAGTCAGAATGGAGGTGTGTGAAGTCACAGAATGGAGGTGTGTGAAGTCAGAGAATGGAGGTGTGTGAAGTCACAGAATGGAGATGTGTGAAGTCATAGAATAGAGGCTGTGAAGTCATAGAATGGAGGTGTGTGAAGTCACAAAATGGAGGGGTGTGAAGTCATAGAATGGAGGTGTGTGAAGTCATAGAATGGAGGTGTGTGAAGTCAGAATGGAGGTGTGTGAAGTCGGAATAGAGATGTGTGAAGTTACAGAATGGATGTGTGTGAACTCAGAATGGAGGTGTGTGAAGTCACAGAATGGAGGTGTGTGAAGTCATAGAATGGAGGTGTGTAAAGTCACAGAATGGAGGTATGTGAAGTCATAGAATGGAGGTGTGTGAAGTCATAGAATGGAGGTGTGTCAAGTCACAGAATAGAGGTGTGAGAACTCAGAATGGAGGTATGTGAAGTCACAAAATGGAGGTGTGTGAAGTCATAGAATGGAGGTGTGTGAAGTCATAGAATGGAAGTGTGTGAAGTCATTGATTGGAGGTGTGTGAAGTCACAATGGAGGTGTGTGACGTCACAGTATGGAGTTGTGTGAAGTCAAAGAGGAGGTGTGTGAAGTCAGAATGGAGGTATGTGACGTCACAGAATGGAGTTGTGTGAAGTCAAGGAGGAGCTGTGTGAAGTCAGAATGGAGGTATGTGAAGTCACAGAATGGAGGTGTGTGAAATCACGGAATGGAGGTGTGTGAAGTCACAGAATGGAGGTGTGTGAAGTCAGAATGGAGGTGTGTGAAATCATACAATGGAGGTGTTTGAAGTCAGAATGGAGGTGTTTGAAGTCTTAGAATGGAGGTGTGTGAAGTCACAGAATGGAGGTGTGTGAAGACATAGAATGGAGTTGTGTGAGTCAAAGAGGAGGTGTGTGAAGTCAGAATGGAGGTGTGTGAAGTCACAGAATGGAGGTGTGTGAAGTCATAGAATGGAGGTGTGTGAAGTCACAGAATGGAAGTGTGTGAAGTCACAGAATGCAGGTGTGTGAAGTCAGAATGGAGGTGTGTGAAATCATAGAACGGAGGTGTGTGAAGTCAGAATGGAGGTGTGTGAAATCATAGAAAGGAGGTTTGTGAAGTCCCAGAATGGAGGTGTGTGAACTCTGATTGGAGGTGTGTGAAATCACAGAATGGAGGTGTGTGAAGACATAGTATGGAGTTTTGTGAAGTCAGAATGCAGGTGTGTGAAGTCATAGAATGGAGATGTGTGAAGTCACAGAATGGAGGTGTGCGAAGACACAGACAGGAGGTGTGTGAAGTCATAGAATGCAGGTGTGTGAAGTCACAGAATGGGGATGTGTTAAGTCAGATTGGAGGTGTGTGAAGTCACAGAATGGAGATGTGTGAAGTCATAGAATAAAGTATTGTGAAGTCAGAATGGAGATGTGTGAAGTCACAGAGTGGAGGTGAGTGAAATCACAGAGGGGGGGTTTGAAGTCAAAGAGTGGAGGTTTGTGAAGTCAGAGAATGGAGGTTTGTGAAGTAAAAATGGAGGTGTGTGAAGTCACAGAATGGAGGTGCGTGAAGTCAGAGAATGGAGGTGTGTGAAGTCATAGAACGGAGGTGTGTGAAGTCATAGAATGGAGGTGTGTGAAGTCAGAGAATGGAGCTGTGTGAAGTCAGAGAATGGAAGTGTGTTAAGTCGGAGAATGGAGGTGTGTGGAGTCACAGAATGGAGGTGTGTGAAATCAAAGAATGGAGGTGTGTGAAGTCACAGAATGGAGGTGCTTGAAGTCACATAATGTAGGTGTGTGAAGTCAAAATGGAGGTGTGTGATGTCATAGAATGGAGGTGTGTGAAGTCACAGAATGGAGGTGTGTGAAATCACAGAATGGAGGTGTGTGAAGTCACGGAATGGAGGTGTATGAAGTCAAAGAATTGAGGTGTGTGAAATCATAGAATGGAGGTGGGTGAAGTCAAAATGGAGGTGTGTGCTGTCACAATGGAGGTGTGTGAAGTCACAGAATGGAGGTGTGTTAAGTCACAGAATGGAGGTGTGTGAAGTCACAGAATGGAGGTGTGTTAAGTCACAGAATGGAGGTGTGTGAAGTCAAAATGGAAGTGAGTGGTGTCACAATGGAGGAGTGTGAAATCACAGAATAGAGTTGTGTGAAGTCATAGCATGGAGGAGTGTGAAGTCCGAATGGAAGTATGTGAAGTCAGGATGGAGATGTGTGAATTGTCATAATGAGATGTGTGAAGTCATAGAATGGAGGTCTGTGAAGTCTTAGAACGGAGGTGTGTGAATCATAGAATGGAGGTGTTTGAAGTCACAGAATGGAGGTGTGTGAAGTCATAGAATGGAGGTGTGTAAAGTCAGAGAATGGTAGTGTGTGAAGTCACAGAATGGAGTTGTATCAAGTCACAGAATGGAGGTGTGTGAAGTCAAAGAATGGAGGTGTGTGAAGTCCCAGAATGGAGGTGTGTGAAGTCATAGAATGGAGTTATGTGAAGTCAGAATGGAGGTGTATGAAATCATTGAATGGAGGTGTGTGTAGTCACAGAATGGAGATGTGTGAATTCACAGAATAGGGGTGTGTGAACTCAGAATGGAGGTGTGTGAAGTCACAGAATGGAGGTGTGTGAAGTCATAGAATGGACGTGTGTGAAGTCATCGAATGGAGGTTTGTGAAGTCACACACTGGAGGTGTGTGATGTCAGAATGGAGGTGTGTGAAGTCCTAGAATGGAGGTGTATGAAGTCAGAATGTAGGTGTGTGAAGTCATAGAATGGAGGTGTGTGAAGTCACAGAATGGAGGTTTGTGAAGTCAAAATGTAGGTGTGTGAAGTCATAGAATGGCGGTGTGTGAAGTCACAGAATGGAGGTGTGTGAAGTCACAGAATGGAGGTGTGTGAAGTCATAGAATGGAGGTGTGGGAAGTCAAAGAATAGAGGTGTATGAAGTCAGAATGGAGGTGTGTGAAATCACAGAATGGAGGTGTGTGAAGTCATAGAATGGAGGTGTGTGAAGTCATAGAATGGAAGTGTGTGAAGTCATTGATTGGAGGTGTGTGAAGTCACAATGGAGGTGTGTGACGTCACAGTATGGAGTTGTGTGAAGTCAAAGAGGAGGTGTGTGAAGTCAGAATGGAGGTATGTGACGTCACAGAATGGAGTTGTGTGAAGTCAAAGAGGAGGTGTGTGAAGTCAGAATGGAGGTATGTGAAGTCACAGAATGGAGGTGTGTGAAATCACGGAATGGAGGTGTGTGAAGTCACAGAATGGAGGTGTGTGAAGTCAGAATGGAGGTGTGTGAAATCATAAAATGGAGGTGTTTGAAGTCAGAATGGAGGTGTTTGAAGTCATAGAATGGAGGTGTGTGAAGTCACAGAATGGAGGTGTGTGAAGACATAGAATGGAGTTGTGTGAGTCAAAGAGGAGGTGTGTGAAGTCAGAATGGAGGTGTGTGAAGTCACAGAATGGAGGTGTGTGAAGTCATAGAATGGAGGTGTGTGAAGTCACAGAATGGAAGTGTGTGAAGTCACAGAATGCAGGTGTGTGAAGTCAGAATGGAGGTGTGTGAAATCATAGAACGGAGGTGTGTGAAGTCAGAATGGAGGTGTGTGAAATCATAGAAAGGAGGTGTGTGAAGTCCCAGAATGGAGGTGTGTGAACTCTGATTGGAGGTGTGTGAAATCACAGAATGGAGGTGTGTGAAGACATAGTATGGAGTTTTGTGAAATCAGAATGCAGGTGTGTGAAGTCATAGAATGGAGATGTGTGAAGTCACAGAATGGAGGTGTGCGAAGACACAGACAGGAGGTGTGTGAAGTCATAGAATGCAGGTGTGTGAAGTCACAGAATGGGGATGTGTTAAGTCAGATTGGAGGTGTGTGAAGTCACAGAATGGAGATGTGTGAAGCCATAGAATAAAGGATTGTGAAGTCAGAATGGAGATGTGTGAAGTCACAGAGTGGAGGTGAGTGAAATCACAGAGCGGGGGTTTGAAGTCAAAGAGTGGAGGTTTGTGAAGTCAGAGAATGGAGGTTTGTGAAGTAAAAATGGAGGTGTGTGAAGTCACAGAATGGAGGTGCGTGAAGTCAGAGAATGGAGGTGTGTGAAGTCATAGAACGGAGGTGTGTGAAGTCATAGAATGGAGGTGTGTGAAGTCAGAGAATGGAGCTGTGTGAAGTCAGAGAATGGAAGTGTGTTAAGTCGGAGAATGGAGGTGTGTGGAGTCACAGAATGGAGGTGCTTGAAGTCACATAATGTAGGTGTGTGAAGTCAAAATGGAGGTGTGTGATGTCATAGAATGGAGGTGTGTGAAGTCACAGAATGGAGGTGTGTGAAATCACAAAATGGAGGTGTGTGAAGTCACAGAATGGAGGTGTGTGAAGTCAAAGAATTGAGGTGTGTGAAATCATAGAATGGAGGTGGGTGAAGTCAAAATGCAGGTGTGTGCTGTCACAATGGAGGTGTGTGAAGTCACAGAATGGAGGTGTATGAAGTCATAGAATGGAGATGTGTGAAGTCCGAATGTAGGTATGTGAAGTCAGAATGGAGATGTGTGAAGTCACAGAATGAAGTGTGCGTAGTCATAGAATGGAGGTGTGTGAAGTCACAGAATGGAGGTGTGTGATGTCATAGAATGGAGGTGTGTGAATTCAGAATGGAGGTGTGTGAAGAGAGAATGGGGGTGTGTGAAGTCATGGAATGGAGGTGTCTGAAGTCATAGAATGGAGGTGTGTGAAGTCATAGAATGGAGGTGTGTGAAGTCATAGAATGGAGGTGCGTGGAGACACAGCGTGTAGGTGTGTGAAGTCACAAAAAGGAGATGTGTGAAATCATATTATGGAGGTGTGTGAAGTCACAGAATGGAGGTGTGTGAAATCAAAGAATGGAGGTGTGTGAAGTCACAGAATGGAGGTGCTTGAAGTCACATAATGTAGGTGTGTGAAGTCAAAATGGAGGTGTGTGCTGTCACAATGGATGTGTGTGAAGTCACAGAATGGAGGTGTGTGAAGTCATAGAATGGAGATGAGTGAAGTCCGAATGTAGATATGTGAAGTCAGAATGGAGATGTGTGAAGTCACAGAATGAAGTGTGCGTAGGCATAGATGGAGTTGTGTGAAGTCACAGAATGGGGGTGTGTGATGTCATAGAATGGAGGAGTGTGCATTCAGAATGGAGGTGTGTGAAGAGAGAATGGGGGTGTGTGAAGTCATGGAATGGAGGTGTCTGAAGTCATAGAATGGAGGTGTGTGAAGTCATAGAATGGAGGTGTGTGAAGTCATAGAATGGAGGTGCGTGGAGACACAGCGTGTAGGTGTGTGAAGTCACAAAAAGGAGATGTATGAAGTCATATTATGGAGGTGTGTGAAGTCACAGAATGGAGGTTTGTGAAGTCAAAATGGAGGTGTGTGAAGTCATAGAATTGACGTGTGTGAATTCATAGAATGGAGGTCTGTGAAGTCATAGAATGGAGTTGTGTGAAATCATAGAATGGAGGTGTGTGAAGTTACAGAATAGAGGTTTGTGAAGTCATAGAATGGAGGTGTATCATGACAGAGAACGGAGGTTGTGTGAAGCCAGAATGGAGGTGTGTGAAGTCATAGAATGGAGGTGTGTGAAGTCACAGATTGGAGGGGTGTGAAGTCAGTATGGAAGTGTGAGAAGTCATAGAATGGAGGTGTGTGAAGTAGGTATGGAGGTGTGAGAAGTCATAGAATGGAGGTGTATGAAGTCACAATGCAGGTGTTTGAAGTCAGAGTATGGAGATGTTTGAAGTCAGAATGTAGGTGTGTAAACACTGAATGGAGGTGTGTGAAATCATAGAATGGAAGTGTATGATGTCATACAATGGACATGTGTGAAGTCATAGAATGGAGGACTGCGAAGTCATAGAAGGGAGGTTTGTAAAGTCACAGAATTGAGGTGTGTGAAGTCACAGAATGGAGGTGTGTGAAGTCATAAAATGGAGGTGTGTCAAGTCAGAGAATGGTGGTGTTTGAAGTCACAGAATGGAGGTGTGTCAAGTCACAGAATGGAGGTGTGTGAAGTCATAGAATGGAGGTGTGTGAGGTCAGAATGGAGGTATGTGAAGTCATAGAATGGAGGTGTGTGAAGTCAAAGAGTAGGTGTGTGAAGTCAGAATGGAGGTGTGTGAAGTCACAGCACGGAGGTGTGTGAAGTCATAGATGGAGGTTTCTGAAGTCACAGAATGGAGTTGTGTGAAGTCCGAATGGAGGTGTGTGAATTCACAGAATGGAGGTGTGTGAAGTCATAGAATGGAAGTGTGTGAAGTCAGAATGGAGATGTGTGAAGTCAGAATGGAGGTGTCTGAAGTCACAATGGAGGCGTGTGAATTCAGAATGGAGGTGTGTGAAGTCATACAATGGAGGTGTGTGAAGTCATAGAATGGAGGTGCGTAGAGACACAGCGTGTAGGTGTGTGAAGTCACAAAAAGGAGATGTGTGAAGTCATATTATGGAGGTGTGTGAAGTCACAGAATGGAGGTGTGTGAAGTCAAAATGGAGGTGTGTGAAGTCATAGAATGGACGTGTGTGAATTCATAGAATGGAGGTCTGTGAAGTCATAGAATGGAGTTGTGTGAAATCATAGAATGGAGGTGTGTGAAGTTACAGAATAGAGGTTTGTGAAGTCATAGAATGGAGGTGTATCATGACAGAGAACGGAGGTGTGTGAAGCCAGAATGGAGGTGTGTGAAGTCAGAATGGAGGTGTGTGAAGTCATAGAATGGAGGTGTGTGAAGTCACAGATTGGAGGGGTGTGAAGTCAGTATGGAGGTGTGGGAAGTCATAGAACGGAGGTGTGTGAAGTTAGAATGGAGGTGTGTGAAGTCATAGAATGGAGGTGTGTGAAGTCACAGATTGGAGGGGTGTGAAGTCAGTATGGAAGTGTGAGAAGTCATAGAATGGAGGTGTGTGAAGTAGGTATGGAGGTGTGAGAAGTCATAGAATGGAGGTGTGTGAAGTCACAATGGAGGTGTTTGAAGTCAGAGTATGGAGATGTTTGAAGTCATAATGTAGGTGTGTAAAGTCTGAATGGAGGTGTGTGAAATCATAGAATGGAAGTGTATGATGTCATACAATGGACATGTGTGAAGTCATAGAATGGAGGACTGCGAAGTCATAGAAGGGAGGTTTGTAAAGGCATAGAATTGAGGTGTGTGAAGTCACAGAATGGAGGTGTGTGAAGTCATAAAATGGAGGTGTGTCAAGTCAGAGAATGGTGGTGTTTGAAGTCACAGAATGGAGGTGTGTCAAGTCACAGAATGAAGGTGTGTGAAGTCACAGAATGGAGGTGTGGGAAGTCACAGAATAGAGGTGTGTGAAGTCATAGAATGGAGGTGTGTGAGGTCAGAATGGAGGTGTGTGAAATCATAAAATGGAGGTGTGTGAAGTCTCAGAATGGAGGTGTGTGAAGTCATAGAATGGAGGTGTGTGAAGTCAAAGAGTAGGTGTGTGAAGTCAGAATGGAGTGTGTGAAGTCACAGCATGGAGGTGTGTGAAGTCATAGATGGAGGTTTCTGAAGTCACAGAATGGAGTTGTGTGAAGTCCGAATGGAGGTGTGTGAATTCACAGAATGGAGGTTTGTGAAGTCATAGAATGGAAGTGTGTGAAGTCAGAATGGAGATGTGTGAAGTCAGAATGGAGGTGTCTGAAGTCACAATGGAGGCGTGTGAATTTAGAATGGAGGTGTGTGAAGTCATAAAATGGATGTTTCTTTAGTAAGAATGGAGGTGTGTGAAGTCATAGAATGGAGGTGTGTGAAGTCACAGAATGGAGGGTGTGAAGTCATAGAATGGAGGTGTGTGAAGTCGTAGAATGGAGGTGTGTGAAGTCATAGAATGGAGGTGTGTGAAGTCACAGAATGGAGGTGTGTGAAGTCACAGAATGGATGTGTGTGAAGTCATAGGAAGGAGATTTTTGAAGTTACAGAATGGAGTTGTGTGAAATCAGAGAATGGTTGTGTGTGAATTCAGAGAATTTAGGTGTGTGAAGTCAGCATGGAGGTGTGTGAAGTCATAGAATGGAGTTGTGTGAAATCAGAGAATGGTTGTGTGTGAATTCAGAGAATTTAGGTGTGTGAAGTCAGCATGGAGGTGTGTGAAGTCATAGAATGTAAGTGTTTGAAGACGTAGAATGGAGGTGTGTGAAGTCTCAGAATGGAGGTGTGTGAAGTCACAGAATGGAGGTGTGTAAAGTCATAGAATGGAGGTGTGTAAAGTCACGGAATGGAGGTTTATGAAGCCATAGAATGGAGATGTGTGAAGTCCTAGAGTGGAGATGTCTGAAATCCCAGCATGGAGGTGTGTGAAGTCACAGAATGGAGGAGTGTGAAGTCACTGAATGGAGGTGTGTGAAGTCCGATTAGAGGTGTGTGAAGTCATAGAATGGAGGTGAGTGAAGTCAGAATGTAGGTGTGTGAAATCATAGAATGGAAGCATGTGAAGTCACAGAATGGAGGTGTGTGAAGTCACAGAATGGAAGTGTGTGAAGTCATAGAAAGGATGTGTGTGAAGTCAAAGAAGAGGTGTGTGAAATCAAATTGGAGGTGGATGAAGTCACAGAACGGAGGTGTGTAAAGTCATAGAATGGAGGTGTGTGTAGTCAGAATGTAGGTGTGTGAAGTCATAGAATGGAAGTGTGTCAGGCACAGAATAGAGGTGTGTGAAGTCACAGAATGGAGGTGTGTGAAGTCATAGAATGGAGGTCTGTGAAGTCAGAATGGAGGTGTGTGAAGTCAGAATGGAGGTGTGTGAAGTCACAGAATGGAGGTGTGTGAAGTCAGAGAATGGAGGTGTGTGAAGTCACAGAATGGAGATGTGTGAAGTCATAGAATAGAGGCTGTGAAGTCATAGAATGGAGGTGTGTGAAGTCACAAAATGGAGGGGTGTGAAGTCATAGAATGGAGGTGTGTGAAGTCATAGAATGGAGGTGTGTGAAGTCAGAATGGAGGTGTGTGAAGTCGGAATAGAGATGTGTGAAGTTACAGAATGGATGTGTGTGAACTCAGAATGGAGGTGTGTGAAGTCACAGAATGGAGGTGTGTGAAGTCATAGAATGGAGGTGTGTAAAGTCACAGAATGGAGGTATGTGAAGTCATAGAATGGAGGTGTGTGAAGTCATAGAATGGAGGTGTGTCAAGTCACAGAATAGAGGTGTGAGAACTCAGAATGGAGGTATGTGAAGTCACAAAATGGAGGTGTGTGAAGTCATAGAATGGAGGTGTGTGAAGTCATAGAATGGAAGTGTGTGAAGTCATTGATTGGAGGTGTGTGAAGTCACAATGGAGGTGTGTGACGTCACAGTATGGAGTTGTGTGAAGTCAAAGAGGAGGTGTGTGAAGTCAGAATGGAGGTATGTGACGTCACAGAATGGAGTTGTGTGAAGTCAAGGAGGAGCTGTGTGAAGTCAGAATGGAGGTATGTGAAGTCACAGAATGGAGGTGTGTGAAATCACGGAATGGAGGTGTGTGAAGTCACAGAATGGAGGTGTGTGAAGTCAGAATGGAGGTGTGTGAAATCATACAATGGAGGTGTTTGAAGTCAGAATGGAGGTGTTTGAAGTCTTAGAATGGAGGTGTGTGAAGTCACAGAATGGAGGTGTGTGAAGACATAGAATGGAGTTGTGTGAGTCAAAGAGGAGGTGTGTGAAGTCAGAATGGAGGTGTGTGAAGTCACAGAATGGAGGTGTGTGAAGTCATAGAATGGAGGTGTGTGAAGTCACAGAATGGAAGTGTGTGAAGTCACAGAATGCAGGTGTGTGAAGTCAGAATGGAGGTGTGTGAAATCATAGAACGGAGGTGTGTGAAGTCAGAATGGAGGTGTGTGAAATCATAGAAAGGAGGTTTGTGAAGTCCCAGAATGGAGGTGTGTGAACTCTGATTGGAGGTGTGTGAAATCACAGAATGGAGGTGTGTGAAGACATAGTATGGAGTTTTGTGAAGTCAGAATGCAGGTGTGTGAAGTCATAGAATGGAGATGTGTGAAGTCACAGAATGGAGGTGTGCGAAGACACAGACAGGAGGTGTGTGAAGTCATAGAATGCAGGTGTGTGAAGTCACAGAATGGGGATGTGTTAAGTCAGATTGGAGGTGTGTGAAGTCACAGAATGGAGATGTGTGAAGTCATAGAATAAAGTATTGTGAAGTCAGAATGGAGATGTGTGAAGTCACAGAGTGGAGGTGAGTGAAATCACAGAGGGGGGGTTTGAAGTCAAAGAGTGGAGGTTTGTGAAGTCAGAGAATGGAGGTTTGTGAAGTAAAAATGGAGGTGTGTGAAGTCACAGAATGGAGGTGCGTGAAGTCAGAGAATGGAGGTGTGTGAAGTCATAGAACGGAGGTGTGTGAAGTCATAGAATGGAGGTGTGTGAAGTCAGAGAATGGAGCTGTGTGAAGTCAGAGAATGGAAGTGTGTTAAGTCGGAGAATGGAGGTGTGTGGAGTCACAGAATGGAGGTGTGTGAAATCAAAGAATGGAGGTGTGTGAAGTCACAGAATGGAGGTGCTTGAAGTCACATAATGTAGGTGTGTGAAGTCAAAATGGAGGTGTGTGATGTCATAGAATGGAGGTGTGTGAAGTCACAGAATGGAGGTGTGTGAAATCACAGAATGGAGGTGTGTGAAGTCACGGAATGGAGGTGTATGAAGTCAAAGAATTGAGGTGTGTGAAATCATAGAATGGAGGTGGGTGAAGTCAAAATGGAGGTGTGTGCTGTCACAATGGAGGTGTGTGAAGTCACAGAATGGAGGTGTGTTAAGTCACAGAATGGAGGTGTGTGAAGTCACAGAATGGAGGTGTGTTAAGTCACAGAATGGAGGTGTGTGAAGTCAAAATGGAAGTGAGTGGTGTCACAATGGAGGAGTGTGAAATCACAGAATAGAGTTGTGTGAAGTCATAGCATGGAGGAGTGTGAAGTCCGAATGGAAGTATGTGAAGTCAGGATGGAGATGTGTGAATTGTCATAATGAGATGTGTGAAGTCATAGAATGGAGGTCTGTGAAGTCTTAGAACGGAGGTGTGTGAATCATAGAATGGAGGTGTTTGAAGTCACAGAATGGAGGTGTGTGAAGTCATAGAATGGAGGTGTGTAAAGTCAGAGAATGGTAGTGTGTGAAGTCACAGAATGGAGTTGCATCAAGTCACAGAATGGAGGTGTGTGAAGTCAAAGAATGGAGGTGTGTGAAGTCCCAGAATGGAGGTGTGTGAAGTCATAGAATGGAGTTATGTGAAGTCAGAATGGAGGTGTATGAAATCATTGAATGGAGGTGTGTGTAGTCACAGAATGGAGATGTGTGAATTCACAGAATAGGGGTGTGTGAACTCAGAATGGAGGTGTGTGAAGTCACAGAATGGAGGTGTGTGAAGTCATAGAATGGACGTGTGTGAAGTCATCGAATGGAGGTTTGTGAAGTCACACACTGGAGGTGTGTGATGTCAGAATGGAGGTGTGTGAAGTCCTAGAATGGAGGTGTATGAAGTCAGAATGTAGGTGTGTGAAGTCATAGAATGGAGGTGTGTGAAGTCACAGAATGGAGGTTTGTGAAGTCAAAATGTAGGTGTGTGAAGTCATAGAATGGCGGTGTGTGAAGTCACAGAATGGAGGTGTGTGAAGTCACAGAATGGAGGTGTGTGAAGTCATAGAATGGAGGTGTGGGAAGTCAAAGAATAGAGGTGTATGAAGTCAGAATGGAGGTGTGTGAAATCACAGAATGGAGGTGTGTGAAGTCATAGAATGGAGGTGTGTGAAGTCATAGAATGGAAGTGTGTGAAGTCATTGATTGGAGGTGTGTGAAGTCACAATGGAGGTGTGTGACGTCACAGTATGGAGTTGTGTGAAGTCAAAGAGGAGGTGTGTGAAGTCAGAATGGAGGTATGTGACGTCACAGAATGGAGTTGTGTGAAGTCAAAGAGGAGGTGTGTGAAGTCAGAATGGAGGTATGTGAAGTCACAGAATGGAGGTGTGTGAAATCACGGAATGGAGGTGTGTGAAGTCACAGAATGGAGGTGTGTGAAGTCAGAATGGAGGTGTGTGAAATCATAAAATGGAGGTGTTTGAAGTCAGAATGGAGGTGTTTGAAGTCATAGAATGGAGGTGTGTGAAGTCACAGAATGGAGGTGTGTGAAGACATAGAATGGAGTTGTGTGAGTCAAAGAGGAGGTGTGTGAAGTCAGAATGGAGGTGTGTGAAGTCACAGAATGGAGGTGTGTGAAGTCATAGAATGGAGGTGTGTGAAGTCACAGAATGGAAGTGTGTGAAGTCACAGAATGCAGGTGTGTGAAGTCAGAATGGAGGTGTGTGAAATCATAGAACGGAGGTGTGTGAAGTCAGAATGGAGGTGTGTGAAATCATAGAAAGGAGGTGTGTGAAGTCCCAGAATGGAGGTGTGTGAACTCTGATTGGAGGTGTGTGAAATCACAGAATGGAGGTGTGTGAAGACATAGTATGGAGTTTTGTGAAATCAGAATGCAGGTGTGTGAAGTCATAGAATGGAGATGTGTGAAGTCACAGAATGGAGGTGTGCGAAGACACAGACAGGAGGTGTGTGAAGTCATAGAATGCAGGTGTGTGAAGTCACAGAATGGGGATGTGTTAAGTCAGATTGGAGGTGTGTGAAGTCACAGAATGGAGATGTGTGAAGCCATAGAATAAAGGATTGTGAAGTCAGAATGGAGATGTGTGAAGTCACAGAGTGGAGGTGAGTGAAATCACAGAGCGGGGGTTTGAAGTCAAAGAGTGGAGGTTTGTGAAGTCAGAGAATGGAGGTTTGTGAAGTAAAAATGGAGGTGTGTGAAGTCACAGAATGGAGGTGCGTGAAGTCAGAGAATGGAGGTGTGTGAAGTCATAGAACGGAGGTGTGTGAAGTCATAGAATGGAGGTGTGTGAAGTCAGAGAATGGAGCTGTGTGAAGTCAGAGAATGGAAGTGTGTTAAGTCGGAGAATGGAGGTGTGTGGAGTCACAGAATGGAGGTGCTTGAAGTCACATAATGTAGGTGTGTGAAGTCAAAATGGAGGTGTGTGATGTCATAGAATGGAGGTGTGTGAAGTCACAGAATGGAGGTGTGTGAAATCACAAAATGGAGGTGTGTGAAGTCACAGAATGGAGGTGTGTGAAGTCAAAGAATTGAGGTGTGTGAAATCATAGAATGGAGGTGGGTGAAGTCAAAATGCAGGTGTGTGCTGTCACAATGGAGGTGTGTGAAGTCACAGAATGGAGGTGTATGAAGTCATAGAATGGAGATGTGTGAAGTCCGAATGTAGGTATGTGAAGTCAGAATGGAGATGTGTGAAGTCACAGAATGAAGTGTGCGTAGTCATAGAATGGAGGTGTGTGAAGTCACAGAATGGAGGTGTGTGATGTCATAGAATGGAGGTGTGTGAATTCAGAATGGAGGTGTGTGAAGAGAGAATGGGGGTGTGTGAAGTCATGGAATGGAGGTGTCTGAAGTCATAGAATGGAGGTGTGTGAAGTCATAGAATGGAGGTGTGTGAAGTCATAGAATGGAGGTGCGTGGAGACACAGCGTGTAGGTGTGTGAAGTCACAAAAAGGAGATGTGTGAAATCATATTATGGAGGTGTGTGAAGTCACAGAATGGAGGTGTGTGAAATCAAAGAATGGAGGTGTGTGAAGTCACAGAATGGAGGTGCTTGAAGTCACATAATGTAGGTGTGTGAAGTCAAAATGGAGGTGTGTGCTGTCACAATGGATGTGTGTGAAGTCACAGAATGGAGGTGTGTGAAGTCATAGAATGGAGATGAGTGAAGTCCGAATGTAGATATGTGAAGTCAGAATGGAGATGTGTGAAGTCACAGAATGAAGTGTGCGTAGTCATAGATGGAGGTGTGTGAAGTCACAGAATGGGGGTGTGTGATGTCATAGAATGGAGGAGTGTGCATTCAGAATGGAGGTGTGTGAAGAGAGAAAGGGGGTGTGTGAAGTCATGGAATGGAGGTGTCTGAAGTCATAGAATGGAGGTGTGTGAAGTCATAGAATGGAGGTGTGTGAAGTCATAGAATGGAGGTGCGTGGAGACACAGCGTGTAGGTGTGTGAAGTCACAAAAAGGAGATGTATGAAGTCATATTATGGAGGTGTGTGAAGTCACAGAATGGAGGTTTGTGAAGTCAAAATGGAGGTGTGTGAAGTCATAGAATTGACGTGTGTGAATTCATAGAATGGAGGTCTGTGAAGTCATAGAATGGAGTTGTGTGAAATCATAGAATGGAGGTGTGTGAAGTTACAGAATAGAGGTTTGTGAAGTCATAGAATGGAGGTGTATCATGACAGAGAACGGAGGTGTGTGAAGCCAGAATGGAGGTGTGTGAAGTCATAGAATGGAGGTGTGTGAAGTCACAGATTGGAGGGGTGTGAAGTCAGTATGGAAGTGTGAGAAGTCATAGAATGGAGGTGTGTGAAGTAGGTATGGAGGTGTGAGAAGTCATAGAATGGAGGTGTATGAAGTCACAATGCAGGTGTTTGAAGTCAGAGTATGGAGATGTTTGAAGTCAGAATGTAGGTGTGTAAACACTGAATGGAGGTGTGTGAAATCATAGAATGGAAGTGTATGATGTCATACAATGGACATGTGTGAAGTCATAGAATGGAGGACTGCGAAGTCATAGAAGGGAGGTTTGTAAAGTCACAGAATTGAGGTGTGTGAAGTCACAGAATGGAGGTGTGTGAAGTCATAAAATGGAGGTGTGTCAAGTCAGAGAATGGTGGTGTTTGAAGTCACAGAATGGAGGTGTGTCAAGTCACAGAATGGAGGTGTGTGAAGTCATAGAATGGAGGTGTGTGAGGTCAGAATGGAGGTATGTGAAGTCATAGAATGGAGGTGTGTGAAGTCAAAGAGTAGGTGTGTGAAGTCAGAATGGAGGTGTGTGAAGTCACAGCACGGAGGTGTGTGAAGTCATAGATGGAGGTTTCTGAAGTCACAGAATGGAGTTGTGTGAAGTCCGAATGGAGGTGTGTGAATTCACAGAATGGAGGTGTGTGAAGTCATAGAATGGAAGTGTGTGAAGTCAGAATGGAGATGTGTGAAGTCAGAATGGAGGTGTCTGAAGTCACAATGGAGGCGTGTGAATTCAGAATGGAGGTGTGTGAAGTCATAAAATGGATGTTTCTTTAGTAAGAATGGAGGTTTGTGAAGTCATAGAATGGAGGTGTGTGAAGTCATAGAATGGAGGTGTGTGAAGTCATAGAATGGAGGTGTGTGTAGTCACAGAATGGATGTGTGTGAAGTCATAGGAAGGAGATTTTTGAAGTTACAGAATGGAGTTGTGTGAAATCAGAGAATGGTTGTGTGTGAATTCAGAGAATTTAGTTGTGTGAAGTCAGCATTGAGGTGTGTGAAGTCATAGAATGGAAGTGTTTGAAGACGTAGAATGGAGGTGTGTGAAGTCACAGAATTTAGGTGTGTGAAGTCAGCATGGAGGTGTGTGAAGTCATAGAATGTAAGTGGTTGAAGACATAGAATGGAGGTGTGTGAAGTCTCAGAATGGAGGTGTGTGAAGTCACAGAATGGAGGTGTGTAAAGTCATAGAATGGAGGTGTGTAAAGTCACAGAATGGAGGTTTATGAAGCCATAGAATGGAGGTGTGTGAAGTCCTAGAGTGGAGTTCTCTGAAATCCCAGAATGGAGGTGTGTGAAGTCACAGAATGGAGGAGTGTGAAGTCACTGAATGGAGATATGTGAAGTCAGATTGGAGGTGTGTGAAGTCATAGAATGGAGGTGTGTGAAGTCAGAATGTAGGTGTGTGAAATCACAGAATGGAAGCATGTGAAGTCACAGAATGGAGGTGTGTGAAGTCACAGAATGGAAGTGTGTGAAGTCATAGAAAGGATGTGTGTGAAGTCAAAGAGGAGGTGTGTGAAGTCAAATTGGAGGTTGATGAAGTCACAGAACGGAGGTGTGTAAAGTCATAGAATGGAGGTGTGTGAAGTCATAGAATGAAAGTGTGTGAAGTCATTGATTGGAGGTGTGTGAAGTCACAATGGCGGTGTGTGACGTCACAGTATGGAGTTGTGTGAAGTCAAAGAGGAGGTGTGTGCAGTCAGAATGGAGGTATGTGACGTCACAGAATGGAGTTGTGTGAAGTCAAAGAGGAGGTGTGTGAAGTCAGAATGGAGGTATGTGAAGTCACAGAATGGAGGTGTGTGAAATCACGGAATGGAGGTGTGTGAAGTCACAGAATGGAGGTGTGTGAAGTCAGAATGGAGGTGTGTGAAATCATAAAATGGAGGTGTTTGAAGTCAGAATGGAGGTGTTTGAAGTCATAGAATGGAGGTGTGTGAAGTCACAGAATGGAGGTGTGTGAAGACATAGAATGGAGTTGTGTGAGTCAAAGAGGAGGTGTGTGAAGTCAGAATGGAGGTGTGTGAAGTCACAGAATGGAGGTGTGTGAAGTCATACAATGGAGATGTGTGAAGTCACAGAATGGAAGTGTGTGAAGTCACAGAATGCAGGTGTGTGAAGTCAGAATGGAGGTGTGTGAAATCATAGAACGGAGGTGTGTGAAGTCAGAATGGAGGTGTGTGAAATCATAGAAAGGAGGTGTGTGAAGTCCCAGAATGGAGGTGTGTGAACTCTGATTGGAGGTGTGTGAAATCACAGAATGGAGGTGTGTGAAGACATAGTATGGAGTTTTGTGAAGTCAGAATGCAGGTGTGTGAAGTCATAGAATGGAGACGTGTGAAGTCACAGAATGGAGGTGTGCGAAGACACAGACAGGAGGTGTGTGAAGTCATAGAATGCAGGTGTGTGAAGTCACAGAATGGGGATGTGTTAAGTCAGATTGGAGGTGTGTGAAGTCACAGAATGGAGATGTGTGAAGCCATAGAAAAAAGGATTGTGAAGTCAGAATGGAGATGTGTGAAGTCATAGAGTGGAGGTGAGTGAAATCACAGAGCGGGGGTTTGAAGTCAAAGAGTGGAGGTTTGTGAAGTCAGAGAATGGAGGTTTGTGAAGTAAAAATGGAGGTGTGTGAAGTCACAGAATGGAGGTGCGTGAAGTCAGAGAATGGAGGTGTGTGAAGTCATAGAACGGAGGTGTGTGAAGTCATTGAATGGAGGTGTGTGAAGTCAGAGAATGGAGCTGTGTGAAGTCAGAGAATGGAAGTGTGTTAAGTCGGAGAATGGAGGTGTGTGGAGTCACAGAATGGAGGTGTGTGAAATCAAAGAATGGAGGTGTGTGAAGTCACAGAATGCAGGTGCTTGAAGTCACATAATGTAGGTGTGTGAAGTCAAAATGGAGGTGTGTGATGTCATAGAATGGAGGTGTGTGAAGTCACAGAATGGAGGTGTGTGAAATCACAGAATGGAGGTGTGTGAAGTCACGGAATGGAGGTGTATGAAGTCAAAGAATTGAGGTGTGTGAAATCACATAATGTAGGTGTGTGAAGTCAAAATGGAGGTGTGTGCTGTCACAATGGATGTGTGTGCAGTCACAGAATGGAGGTGTGTGAAGTCATAGAATGGAGATGAGTGAAGTCCGAATGTAGATATGTGAAGTCAGAATGGAGATGTGTGAAGTCACAGAATGAAGTGTGCGTAGTCATAGATGGAGGTGTGTGAAGTCACAGAATGGAGGTGTGTGATGTCATAGAATGGAGGAGTGTGCATTCAGAATGGAGGTTTGTGAAGAGAGAATGGGGGTGTGTGAAGTCATGGAATGGAGGTGTCTGAAGTCATAGAATGGAGGTGTGTGAAGTCATAGAATGGAGGTGTGTGAAGTCATAGAATGGAGGTGCGTGGAGACACAGCGTGTAGGTGTGTGAAGTCACAAAAAGGAGATGTATGAAGTCATATTATGGAGGTGTGTGAAGTCACAGAATGGAGGTTTGTGAAGTCAAAATGGAAGTGTGTGAAGTCATAGAATTGACGTGTGTGAATTCATAGAATGGAGGTCTGTGAAGTCATAGAATGGAGTTGTGTGAAATCATAGAATGGAGGTGTGTGAAGTTACAGAATAGAGGTTTGTGAAGTCATAGAATGGAGGTGTATCATGACAGAGAACGGAGGTGTGTGAAGCCAGAATGGAGGTGTGTGAAGTCATAGAATGGAGGTGTGTGAAGTCACAGATTGGAGGGGTGTGAAGTCAGTATGGAAGTGTGAGAAGTCATAGAATGGAGGTGTGTGAAGTAGGTATGGAGGTGTGAGAAGTCATAGAATGGAGGTGTATGAAGTCACAATGCAGGTGTTTGAAGTCAGAGTATGGAGATGTTTGAAGTCAGAATGTAGGTGTGTAAAGACTGAATGGAGGTGTGTGAAATCATAGAATGGAAGTGTATGATGTCATACAATGGACATGTGTGAAGTCATAGAATGGAGGACTGCGAAGTCATAGAAGGGAGGTTTGTAAATTCATAGAATTGAGGTGTGTGAAGTCACAGAATGGAGGTGTGTGAAGTCATAAAATGGAGGTGTGTCAAGTCAGAGAATGGTGGTGTTTGAAGTCACAGAATGGAGGTGTGTCAAGTCACAGAATGAAGGTGTGTGAAGTCACAAAATGGAGGTGTGTGAAGTCACAGAATGGAGGTGTGTGAAGTCATAGAATGGAGGTGTGTGAGGTCAGAATGGAGGTATGTGAAGTCATAGAATGGAGGTGTGTGAAGTCAAAGAGTAGGTGTGTGAAGTCAGAATGGAGGTGTGTGAAGTCACAGCATGGAGGTGTGTGAAGTCATAGATGGAGGTTTCTGAAGTCACAGAATGGAGTTGTGTGAAGTCCGAATGGAGGTGTGTGAATACACAGAATGGAGGTGTGTGAAGTCATAGAATGGAAGTGTGTGAAGTCAGAATGGAGATGTGTGAAGTCAGAATGGAGGTGTCTGAAGTCACAATGGAGGCGTGTGAATTCAGAATGGAGGTGTGTGAAGTCATAAAATGGATGTTTCTTTAGTAAGAATGGAGGTTTGTGAAGTCATAGAATGGAGGTGTGTGAAGCCACAGAATGGAGGGTGTGAAGTCATAGAATGGAGGTGTGTGAAGTCATAGAATGGAGGTGTGTGAAGTCATAGAATGGAGGTGTGTGTAGTCACAGAATGGATGTGTGTGAAGTCATAGGAAGGAGATTTTTGAAGTTACAGAATGGAGTTGTGTGAAATCAGAGAATGGTTGTGTGTGAATTCAGAGAATTTAGGTGTGTGAAGTCAGCATGGAGGTGTGTGAAGTCATAGAATGGAAGTGTTTGAAGACGTAGAATGGAGGTGTGTGAAGTCACAGAATTTAGGTTTGTGAAGTCAGCATGGAGGTGTGTGAAGTCATAGAATGTAAGTGGTTGAAGACGTAGAATGGAGGTGTGTGAAATCTCAGAATGGAGGTGTGTGAAGTCACAGAATGGAGGTGTGTAAAGTCATAGAATGGAGGTGTGTAAAGTCACAGAATGGAGGTTTATGAAGCCATAGAATGGAGGTGTGTGAAGTCCTAGAGTGGATTTCTCTGAAATCCCAGAATGGAGGTGTGTGAAGTCACAGAATGGAGGAGTGTGAAGTCACTGAATGGAGATGTGTGAAGTCAGATTGGAGGTGTGTGAAGTCATAGAATGGAGGTGTGTGAAGTCAGAATGTAGGTGTGTGAAATCATAGAATGGAAGCATGTGAAGTCACAGAATGGAGGTGTGTGAAGTCACAGAATGGAAGTGTGTGAAGTCATAGAAAGGATGTGTGTGAAGTCAAAGAGGAGGTGTGTGAAGTCAAATTGGAGGTTGATGAAGTCATAGAACGGAGGTGTGTAAAGTCATAGAATGGAGGTGTGTGAAGTCAGAATGTAGGTGTGTGAAGTCATAGAATTGAAGTGTTTGAAGACGTAGAATGGAGGTGTGTGAAGTCACAGAATGGAGGTGTGTTAAATCACAGAATGGAGGTGTGTGAATTCATAGAATGGAAGTGTGTGAAGTGAAAATGGAGGTGTGTGATGTCACAATGGAGGAGTGTGAAATCACAGCATGGAGGTGTGTGAAGTCATAGCATGGAGGAGTGTGAAGTCTGAATGGAAGTATGTGAAGTTAGGATGGAGATGTGTGAAGTGTCAGAATGAGATGTGTGAAGTCATAGAATGTAGGTGTGTGATGTCACAGAATGGAGGTGTGTGAAGTCATAGAATGGAGGTGTGTGAAATCAGAATGGAGGTGTTTTAAGAGAGAATGGGGTTGTGTGAAGTCATGGAATGGAGGTGTCTGAAGTCATAGAATGGAGGTGTGTGAAGTCATAGAATGGAGGTTTGTGAAGTGATAGAATGGAGTGGGTGAAGTCATAGAATGGAGGTGTGTGGAGTCACAGGGTTGAGGTGTGTGAATTCACAGAAAGGAGGTGTGTGAAGACATATTATGGAGGTGTGTGAAGTCACAGAATGGAGGTGTGTGAAGTCACAATGGAGGTGTGTGAAGTCAGAGTATGGAGGTGTTTGAAGTCAGAATGTAGGTGTGTAAAGTCTGAATGGAGGTGTGTGAAACCATAGAAGGAAGTGTATGATGTCATACAATGTACATGTGTGAAGTCATAGAATGTAGGACTGCGAAGTCATAGAAGGGAGGTTTGTGAAGTCATAGAATGGAGGTGTGTGAAGTCACAGAATGGTGGTGTGTGAAGTCATAAAATGGAGGTGTGTCAAGTCAGAGAATGGTGGTGTTTGAAGTCACAGAATGGAGGTGTGTCAAGTCACAGAATGAAGATGTGTGAAGTCACAGAATGGAGGTGTGTGAAGTCACAGAATGGAGGTGTGTGAAGTCACAGAATGGAGGTGTGTGAAGTCATAGTGTTTAGGTGTGTGAGGTCAAAATGGAGGTGTGTGAAATCATAAAATGGAGGTATGTGAAGTCACAGAATGGAGGTCTGTGAAGTCATAGAATGGAGGTGTGTGAAGTCAGAATGTAGGTGTGTGAAGTCAGAATGGAGGTGTGTGAAGTCACAGAATGGAGGTGTGTGAAGTCAGAGAATGGAGGTGTGTGAAGTCACAGAATGGAGATGTGTGAAGTCATAGAATAGAGGGCTGTGAAGTCATAGAATGGAGGTGTGTGAAGTCACAATGGAGGTGTGTTAAGTCAGAATGGAGGTGTGTGAAGTCATAGAATGGAAGTGTGTCAGGCACAGAATAGAGGTGTGTGAAGTCACAGAATGGAGGTGTGTGAAGTCATAGAATGCAGGTCTGTGAAGTCAGAATGGAGGTGTGTGAAGTCAGAATGGAGGTGTGTGAACTCACAGAATGGAGGTGTGTGAAGTCATAAAATGGAGGTGTATGAAGTCATAGAATGGAGGTGTGTGAAGTCAGAATGGAGGTGTGTGAAGTCGGAATGCAGGTGTGTGAAGTCACAGAATGGATGTGTGTGAACTCAGAATGGAGGTGTGTGAAGTCACAGAACGGAGGTGTGTGAAGTCATAGAATGGAGGTGTGTAAAGTCACAGAATGGAGGTGTGTGAAGTCCTAGAATGTAGGTGTGTGAACTCACAGAATGGAGGTGTGTGAATTCATAGAATGGAAGTGTGTAAAGTGAAAATGGAGGTGTATGATGTAACAATGGAGGAGTGTGAAATCACAGCATGGAGGTGTGTGAAGTCATAACATGGAGGAGTGTGAAGTCTGAATGGAAGTATGTGAAGTTAGGATGGAGATGTGTGAAGTGTCAGAATGAGATGTGTGAAGTCATAGAATGGAGGTGTGTGATGTCACAGAATGGAGGTGTGTGAAGTCATAGAATGGAGGTGTGTGAAATCAGAATGGAGGTGTTTTAAGAGGTGTTTTAAGAGAGAATGGGGTTGTGTGAAGTCATGGAATGGAGGTGTCTGAAGTCATAGAATGGAGGTGTGTGAAGTCATAGAATGGAGGTTTGTGAAGTCATAGAATGGAGTGGGTGAAGTCATAGAATGGAGGTGTGTGGAGTCAGAGGGTTGAGGTGTGTGAATTCACAGAAAGGAGGTGTGTGAAGACATATTATGAAGGTGTGTGAAGTCACAGAATGGAGGTGTGTGAAGTCACAATGGAGGTGTGTGAAGTCAGAGTATGGAGGTGTTTGAAGTCAGAATGTAGGTGTGTAAAGTCTGAATGGAGGTGTGTGAAACCACAGAAGGAAGTGTATGATGTCATACAATGTACATGTGTGAAGTTATAGAGTGTAGGACTGCGAAGTCATAGAAGGGAGGTTTGTGAAGTCATAGAATTGAGGTGTGTGAAGACACAGAATGGAGGTGTGTGAAGTCATAAAATGGAGGTGTGTCAAGTCAGAGAATGGTGGTGTTTGAAGTCACAGAATGGAGGTGTGTCAAGTCACAGAATGAAGATGTGTGAAGTCACAGAATGGAGGTGTGTGAAGTCACAGAATGGAGGTGTGTGAAGTCACAGAATGGAGGTGTGTGAAATCATAGTATTTAGGTGTGTGAGGTCAGAATGGAGGTGTGTGAAATCATGAAATGGAGGTGTGTGAAGTCACAGAATGGAGGTGTGTGAAGTCATAGAATGGAGGTGTGTGAAGTCAGAATGTAGGTGTGTGAAGTCAGAATGGAGGTGTGTGAAGTCAGAGAATGGAGGTGTGTGAAGTCAGAGAATGGAGGTGTGTGAAGTCACAGAATGGAGATGTGTGAAGTCATAGAATAGAGGGCTGTGAAGTCATAGAATGGAGGTGTGTGAAGCCACAATGGAGGTGTGTTAAGTCAGAATGGAGGTGTGTGAAGTGATAGAATGGAAGTGTGTCAGGCACAGAATAGAGGTGTGTGAAGTCACAGAATGGAGGTGTGTGAAATCATAGAATGGAGGTCTGTGAAGTCAGAATGGAGGTGTGTGAACTCACAGAATGGAGGTGTGTGAAGTCATAAAATGGAGGTGTGTGAAGTCATAGAATGGAGGTGTGTGAAGTCAGAATGGAGGTGTGTGAAGTCGGAATGGAGGTGTGTGAAGTCACAGAATGGATGTGTGTGAACTCAGAATGGAGGTGTGTGAAGTCACAGAATGGAGGTGTGTGAAGTCATAGAATGGAGGTGTGTGAACTCACAGAATGGAGGTGTGTGAATTCATAGAATGGAAGTGTGTAAAGTGAAAATGGAGGTGTATGATGTAACAATGGAGGAGTGTGAAATCACAGCATGGAGTTGTGTGAAGTCATAACATGGAGGAGTGTGAAGTCTGAATGGAAGTATGTGAAGTTAGAATGGAGATGTGTGAACTGTCAGAATGAGATGTGTGAAGTCATAGAATGTACGTGTGTGATGTCACAGAATGGAGGTGTGTGAAGTCATAGAATGGAGGTGTGTGAAATCAGAATGGAGGTGTGTTAAGAGAGAATGGGGTTGTGTGAAGTCATGGAATGGAGGTGTCTGAAGTCATTGAATGGAGGTGTGTGAAGTCATAGAATGGAGGTTTGTGAAGTCATAGAATGGAGTGGGTGAAGTCATAGAATGGAGGTGTGTGGAGTCACAGGGTTGAGGTGTGTGAAGTCACAGAAAGGGGGTGTGTGAAGACATATTATGGAGGTGTGTGAAGTCACAGAATGGAGGTGTGTGAAGTCACAATTGAGGTGTGTGAAGTCAGAGTATGGAGGTGTTTGAAGTCAGAATGTAGGTGTGTAAAGTCTGAATGGAGGTGTGTGAAATCATAGAATGGAAGTGAATGATGTCATACAATGGACATGTGTGAAGTCATAGAATGGAGGACTGCGAAGTCATAGAAGGGAGGTGTGTAAAGTCATAGAATGGAGGTGTGTGAAGTCACAGAATGGAGGTGTGTGAAGTCATAAAATGGAGGTGTGTCAAGTCAGAGAATGGTGGTGTTTGAAGTCACAGAATGGAGGTGTGTCAAGTCACAGAATGAAGATGTGTGAAGTCCCAGAATGGAGGTGTATGAAGTCACAGAATGGAGGTGTGTGAAGTCATAGAATTTAGGTGTGTGAGGTCAGAATGGAGGTGTGTGAAATCATAAAATGGAGGTGTGTGAAGTCACAGAATGGAGGTGTGTGAAGTCATAGAATGGAGGTGTGTGAAGTCAAAGAGTAGGTGTGTGAAGTCAGAATGGAGGTGTGTGAAGTCACAGAATGGAGGTGTGTGAAGTCATAGATGGAGGTGTGTGAAGTCACAGAATGGAGTTGTGTGAAGTCCGAATGGAGGTGTGTGAATTCAGAGAATGGAGGTGTGTGAAGTCATAGAATGTTGGTGTGTGAAATCATAGAATGGAAGTGTGTGAAGTCAGAATGGAGGTGTGTGAAGTCAGAATGGAGGTGTCTGAAGTCACAGAATGGAGGTGTGTGAAATCAGAATGGAGGTGTGTGAAATCACAGAATGGAGGTCTGTGAACTCATAGAATGAGGTGTGTGAAGTCATAGAATGGAAGTGTGTGAAGTCATAAAATGGATGTTTCATTAGTAAGGATGGAGGTGTGTGAAGTCATAGAATGGAGGTGTGTGAAGTCACAGAATGGAGGGTGTGAAGTCATAGAATGGAGGTGTGTGAAGTCATAGAATGGAGGTGTGAGAAGTCATAGAATGGAGGTGTGTGAAGACACAGAATGGAGGTGTGTGAAGTCACAGAATGGATGTGTGTGAAGTCATAGGAAGGAGATTTTTGAAGTTACAGAATGGAGTTGTGTGAAATCAGAGAATGGTTGTGTGTGAATTCAGAGAATTTAGGTGTGTGAAGTCAGCATGGAGGTGTGTGAAGTCATAGAATTGAAGTGTTTGAAGACGTAGAATGGAGGTGTGTGAAGTCACAGAATGGAGGTGTGTTAAATCACAGAATGGAGGTGTGTGAATTCATAGAATGGAAGTGTGTGAAGTGAAAATGAAGGTGTGTGATGCCACAATGGAGGAGTGTGAAATCACAGCATGGAGGTGTGTGAAGTCATAGCATGGAGGAGTGTGAAGTCTGAATGGAAGTATGTGAAGTTAGGATGGAGATGTGTGAAGTGTCAGAATGAGATGTGTGAAGTCATAGAATGTAGATGTGTGATGTCACAGAATGGAGGTGTGTGAAGTCACAGAATGGAGGTGTGTGAAGTCACAATGGAGGTGTGTGAAGTCAGAGTATGGAGGTGTTTGAAGTCAGAATGTAGGTGTGTAAAATCTGAATGGAGGTGTGTGAAACCATAGAAGGAAGTGTATGATGTCATACAATGTACATGTGTGAAGTCATAGAATGGATGACTGCGAAGTCATAGAAGGGAGGTTTGTGAAGTCATAGAATGGAGGTGTGTGAAGTCACAGAATGGAGGTGTGTGAAGTCATAAAATGGAGGTGTGTCAAGTCAGAGAATGGTGGTGTTTGAAGTCACAGAATGGAGGTGTGTCAAGTCACAGAATGAAGATGTGTGAAGTCACAGAATGGAGGTGTGTGAAGTAACAGAATGGAGGTGTGTGAAGTCATAGAATGGAGAAATGTGAAGTCCGATGGAGGTATGTGAAGTCAGGATTGAGATGTGTGAAGTCACAGAATGAGGTGTGTGTAGTCATAGGATGGAGGTGTGTGAAGTCACAGAATGGAGGTGTGTGAAGTCATAGAATGGAAGTGTTTGAAGACGTAGAATGGAGGTGTGTGAAGTCTCAGAATGGAGGTGTATGAAGTCATAGAATAGAGGTATGTGAAGTCAGCATGGAGGTGTGTGAAGTCATAGAATGTAAGTGTTTGAAGACGTAGAATGGAGGTGTGTGAAGTCTCAGAATGGAGGTGTTTGAAGTCACAGAATGGAGGTGTGTGAAGTCATAGAATTGAGGTGTGTGAAGTCACAGAATGGAGGTTTAAGAAGTCATAGAATGGAGGTTTGTGAAGTCCTGGACTGGAGGTCTGTGAAATCCGAGAATGGAGGTGTGTGAAGTCACAGAATGGAGGAGTGTGAAGTCACAGAATGGAGGTGTGTGAAGTCAGATTGGAGGTGTGTGAAGTCATAGAATGGAGGTGTGTGAAGTCAGAACGTAGGTGTGTGAAATCATAGAATGGAAGCATGTGAAGTCACAGAATGGAGGTGTGTCAAGTCACAGAATGGAAGTGTGTGAAGTCATAGAAAGGATGTGTGTGAAGACAAAGAGAAGGTGTGTGAAGTCAAATTGGAGGTGGGTGAAGTCACAGAACAGAGGTGTGTAAAGTCATAGAATGGAGGTGTGTGAAGTCATAGAATGGAGGTGTGTGAAGTCAGCATGGAGGTGTGTGAAGTCATAGAATGTAAGTGTTTCAAGACGTAGAATACAGGTGTGTGAAGTCTCAGAATGGAGGTGTTTGAAGTCACAGAATGGAAGTGTGTGAAGTCATAGAATGGAGGTGTGTAAAGTCACAGAATGGAGGTTTATGAAGTCATAGAATGGAGGTGTGTGAAGTCCTAGAGTGGAGGTCTGTGAAATCCCAGAATGGAGGTGTGTGAAGTCACAGAATGGAGGAGTGTGAAGTAATTGAATGGAGGTGTGTGAAGTCAGAGAATGGAGGTGTGTGAAGTCATAGACCGGAGGTGTGTGAAGTCATAGAATGGAGGTGTGTGAAGTCAGAGAATGGAGCTGTGTAAAGTCAGAGAATGGAAGTGTGTTAAGTCAGAGAATGGAGGTGTGTGAAGTCAAAGAATGGAGGTGTGTGAAATCAAAGAATGGAGGTGTATGAAGTCAAAGAATGGAGGTGCTTGAAGTCACATAATGTAGGTGTGTGAAGTCAAAATGGAGGTGTGTGATGTCATAGAAAGGAGGTGTGTGAAGTCACAGAATGGAGGTGTGTGAAGTCACAGAATGGAGGTGTATGAAGTCAAAGAATTGAGGTGTGTGAAATCATAGAATGGAGGTGGGTGAAGTCAAAATGGAGGTGTGTGCTGTCACAATGGAGGTGTGTGATGTCACAGAATGGAGGTGTATGAAGTCATAGAATGGGGATGTGTGAAGTCTGAATGTAGGTATGTGAAGTCAGAATGGAGATGTGTGAAGTCACAGAATGAAGTGTGCGTAGTCATAGAATGGAGGTGTGTGAAGTCACAGAATGGAGGTGTGTGATGTCATAGAATGGAGGTGTGTGAATTCAGAATGGAGGTGTGTGAAGAGAGAATGGGGTTGTGTGAAGTCATGGAATGGAGGTGTCTGAAGTCATAGAATGGAGGTGTGTGAAGTCATAGAATGGAGGTGTGTGAAGTCATAGAATGGAAGTGCGTGGAGACACAGCGTGTAGGTGTGTGAAGTCACAAAAAGGAGATGTGTGAAGTCATATTATGGAGGTGTGTGAAGTCACAGAATGGAGGTGTGTGAAATCAAAGAATGGAGGTGTGTGAAGTCACAGAGTGGAGGTGTGTGAAATCACAGAATGGAGGTGTGTGAAGTAACAGAATGGAGGTGTATGAAGTCAAAGAATCGAGGTGTGTGAAATCATAGAATGGAGGTGGGTGAAGTCAAAATGGAGGTGTGTGCTGTCACAATGGAGGTGTGTGAAGTCACAGAATGGAGGAGTGTGAAGTCATAGAATGGAGATGTGTGAAGTCCGAATGTAGGTATGTGAAGTCAGAATGTAGATGTGTGAAGTCACAGAATGAAGTGTGCGTAGTCATAGAATGGAGGTGTGTGAAGTCACAGAATGGAGGTGTGTGATGTCATAGAATGGAGGAGTGTTCATTCAGAATGGAGGTGTGTGAAGAGAGAATGGGGGTGTGTGAAGTCATGGAATGGAGGTGTCTGAAGTCATAGAATGGAGGTGTGTGAAGTCATAGAATGGAGGTGTGGAAGTCATAGAATGGAGGTGCTTGGAGACACAGCGTGTAGGTGTGTGAAGTCACAAAAAGGAGATGTGTGAAGTCATATTATGGAGGTGTGTGAAGTCACAGAATGGAGGTTTGTGAAGTGAAAATGGAGGTCTGTGAAGTCATAGAATGGACGTGTGTGACTTCATACAATGAAGGTCTGTGAAGTCATAGAATGGAGTTGTGTGAAATAATAGAATGGAGGTGTGTGAAGTTACAGAATAGAGGTTTGTGAAGTCATAGAATGGAGGTGTATCATGACAGAGAACGGAGGTGTGTGAAGCCAGAATAGAGGTGTGTGAAGTCAGAATGGAGGTGTGTGAAGTCATAGAATGGAGGTGTGTGAAGTCTCAGATTGGAGGGGTGTGATGTCAGTATGGAGGTGTGGGAAGTCATAGAATGGAGGTGTGTGAAGTCAGAATCGAGGTGTGTGAAGTCATAGAATGGAGGTGTGTGAAGTCACAGATTGGAGGGGTGTGAAGTCAGTATGGAGGTGTGAGAAGTCATAGAATGGAGGTGTGTGAAGTCAGTATGGAGGTGTGAGAAGTCATAGAATGGAGGTGTGTGAAGTCACAATGGAGGTGTGTGAAGTCAGAGTATGGAGATGTTTGAAGTCAGAATGTAGGTGTGTAAAGTCTGAATGGAGGTGTGTGAAATCATAGAATGGAAGTGTATGATGTCATACAATGGACATGTGTGAAGTCATAGAATGGAGGACTGCGAAGTCATAGAAGGAAGGTTTGTAAAGGCATAGAATTGAGGTGTGTGAAGTCACAGAATGGAGGTGTGTGAAGTCATAAAATGGAGGTGTGTCAAGTCAGAGAATGGTGGTGTTTGAAGTCACAGAATGGAGGTGTGTCAAGTCACAGAATGAAGGTGTGTGAAGTCACAGAATGGAGGTGTGTGAAGTCAAAGAATGGAGGTGTGTGAAGTCATAGAATGGAGGTGTGTGAGGTCATAATGGAGGTGTGTGAAATCATAAAATGGAGGTGTGTGAAGTCACAGAATGGAGGTGTGTGAAGTCATAGAATGGAGGTGTGTGAAGTCTAAGAGTAGGTGTGTGAAGTCAGAATGGAGGTGTGTGAAGTCACAGCATGGAGGTGTGTGAAGTCAAAGATGGAGGTTTCTGAAGTCACAGAATGGAGTTGTGTGAAGTCCGAATGGAGGTGTGTGAATTCACAGAATTGAGTTGTGTGAAGTTATAGAATATTGGTGTGTGAAGTCATAGAATGGAAGTGTGTGAAGTCAGAATTGAGATGTCTGAAGTCACAGAATGGAGGTGTGTGAAATCAGAATGGAGGTGTGTGAAGTCACAGAATGGAGGTGTGTGAAGTCATAGAATGGAGGTGTGTGAAGTCATAGGATGGAGGTGTGTGAAGTCATAGAATGGAGGTGTGTGAAGGCATAGAACGGAGGTGTGTGAAGTCATAGAATGGAGGTGTGTGAAGTCAAAGAATTTAGGAGTGTGAAGTCAGAATGGAGGTGTGTGAAGTCATAGAATGGAGGTGTGTGAAAACATAGAATGGAGGTATGGGAAGTCTCATAATGGAGGTGTGTGAAGTCACAGAATGGAGGTGTATAAAGTCACAGAATGGAGGTGTGTGAAGTCATAGAATGGAGGTGTGTGAAGTTACAGAATGAAGGTGTGTGTAGTCAGAATGGAGGTGTGTGAAGTCACAGAATGGGGATGTGTGAAGTCAGAATGGAGGTGTGTGAAGTTAAAATGGAGGTGTGTGAAGTCACAGAATGGAGGTGTGTGGAGTCACAAAATGGAGGTGAGTGAAGTCATAGAATGGAGGTGTGTGAAGTCACAGAATGGAGGTGTTTGAAGTCACATAATGGAGGTGTGTGCATTCATAGAATTGAGGTGTGTGAAGTCACAGAATGGAGGTGTGTAAAATCACAGAATGGAGGTGTGTGAAGTCACAGAATGGAGGTGTGTGAAGTCACAGAATGGAGTTGTTTGAAGTCACATAATCTGGGTGTGTAAAGTCAAAATGCAGGTGTGTGAAGTCATAGAATGGAGGTGTGTGAAGTCACAGAATGGAGGTGTGTGAAATCACAGAATGTAGGTATGTGAAGTCACAGAATGGAGGTGTGTGAAATCATAGAATGGAGGTGTGTGAAGTCAAAATGGAGGTGTGTGCTGTGACAGTGGAGGAGTGTGAAGTCACAGAATGGAGGTGTGTGAAGTCATAGAATGGAGAAATGTGAAGTCCGATGGAGGTATGTGAAGTCAGAATGGAGATGTGTGAATTCACAGAATGAGGTGTGTGTAGTCATAGGATGGAGGTGTGTGAAGTCACAGAATGGAGGTGTGTGCAGTGATAGAATGGAGGTGTGTGAATTCAGAAAGGAGGTGTGTGAAGAGAGAATGGGGGTGTGTGAAGTCATGGAATGGAGGTGTCTGAAGTCATAGAATGGAGGCGTGTGAAGGCATAGAATGGAGGTGTGTGAAGTCATAGAATGGAGAAATGTGAAGTACGATGGAGGTATGTGAAGTCAGGATGGAGATGTGTGAAGTTACAGAATGAGGTGTGTGTAGTCATAGGATGGAGGTGTGTGAAGTCACAGAATGGAGGTGTGTGAAGTCATAGAATGGAAGTGTTTGAAGACGTAGAATGGAGGTGTGTGAAGTTTCAGAATGGAGGTGTTTGAAGTCACAGAATGGAGGTGTGTGAAGTCATAGAATGGAGGTGTGTAAAGTCACAGAATGGAGGTTTATGAAGTCATAGAATGGAGGTGTGTGAAGTCCTAGAGTGGAGGTCTGTGAAATCCCAGAATGGAGGTGTGTGAAGTCACAGAATGGAGGAGTGTGAAGTCATAGAATGGAGGTGTGTGAAGTCAGAATGTAGGTGTGTGAAATCATAGAATGGAAGCATGTGAAGACACAGAATGGAGGTGTGTGAAGTCACAGAATGGAAGTGTATGAAGTCACAGAAAGGATGTGTGTGAAGTCAAAGAGGAGGTGTGTGAAGTCAAATTGGAGGTGCGTGAAGTCACAGAACGGAGGTGTGTAAAGTTATAGAATGGAGGTGTGTGAAGTCATAGAATGGAGGTGTGTGAAGTCAGCATGAAGGTGTGTGAAGTCATAGAATATAAGTGTTTGAAGACGTAGAATGGAGGTGTGTGAAGTCTCAGAATGGAGGTGTTTGAAGTCACAGAATGGAGGTGTGTGAAGTCATAGAATGGAGGTGTGTGAAGTCACAGAATGGAGGTGTGTGAAGTCACAGAATGGAGGTGTGTGAAATCACACAATGGAGGTGTGTGAAGTCACCGAATACAGGTGTGTGAATTCAGAATGGACGTGTGTGAAGTCATAGAATGGAGGTGTGTGAAGTCACAGAATGGAGGTGTGTGAAGTCACAGAATGGTGGTGTGTGAAATCACAGAATGGAGGTGTGTGAAATCACAGAATGGAGGTGTGTGAAGTCATAGAATGGAGGTGTGTGAAGTCAAAATGGAGGTGTTTGAAGTCAGAATGGAGTTGTGTGAAGTCACAGAATGGAGATGTGTGAAGTAATAGAATTGAGGGGTGTGAAGTCATGGAATGGAGGTGTGTGAAGTCACAATGGAGGTGTGTGAAGTCAGAATGGAGGTGTGTGAAGTCACAGAATGGAGGTGTGTGAAATCATAGAATGGAGGTGTGTGAAGTCAGAATGGAGGTGTCTCAAATCATAGAATGAAGGTGTAGGAAGTCAGAATGGAGGTGTGTGAAATCATAGAATGGAGGTGTGTGAAGTCAGAATGGAGGTGTGTGAAATCATAGAATGGAGGTGTGTGAAGTCAGAATGGAGGTGTCTCAAATCATAGAATGAAGGTGTAGGAAGTCAGAATGGAGGTGTGTGAAATCATAGAATGGAGGTGTGTGAAGTCAGAATGGAGGTGTGTGAAATCATAGAATGGAAGTGTGTGAAGTTACAGAATGGAGGTGTGTGAAGTCAGAATGGAGGTGTGTGAAATCATAGGATGGAGGTGTGTGAAGTCAGAATGGAGGTGTGTGAAGTCACAGAATGGGGATGTGTGAAGTCAGAATGGAGGTGTGTGAAGTCACAGAGTGGAGGTGTGTGAAGTCATAGAATGGAGGATTGTGAAGTCAGAATGGAAATGTGTGAAGTCACAGAATGAAGGTGAGTGAAATCACAGAGGGCGGGTTTGTAGACAAAGAATGGAGGTTTATGAAGTCAGTGAATGGAGGTGTGTGAAGACACAGAATGGAGGTGAGTGAAGTCACAGTATGGAAGTGTGTGAGGTCCTAGAATGAACGTGTGTGAAGTCCTAGAATGGAGGTGTGAAGTCACAGCATGCAGGTGTGTGAAGTCACAGAATGGAGGTTTGTGAAGTTAAAATGGAGGTGTGTGAAGTCACAGAATGGAGGTGTGTGAAGTCACAAAATGGAGGTGAGTGAAGTCATAGAATGGAGCAGTGTGAAGTCACAGATTGGAGGTGTTTGAAGTCACATATTGGAGGTGTGTGCATTCATAGAATTGAGGTGTGTGAAGTCACAGAATGGAGGTGTGTGAAGTCACAGAATGGAGGTGTGTGAAGTCACAGAATGGAGGTGTGTGAAGTCACAGAATGTAGGTGTGTGAAGTCACAGAATTGAGGTGTTTGAAGTCACATAATCTGGGTGTGTAAAGTCAAAATGGAGGTGTGTGAAGTCATAGAATGGAGGTGTGTGTCGTCACAGAATGGAGGTGTGTGAAATCACAGAATGTAGGTATGTGAAGTCACAGAATGGAGGTGTGTGATATCATAGAATTGAGGTGTGTGAAGTCAAAATGGACGTGTGTGCTGTGACAATGGAGGAGTGGGAAGTCACAGAATGGAGGTGTGTGAAGTCATAGAATGGAGAAATGTGAAGTCCGATGGAGGTATGTGAAGTCAGAATGGAGATGTGTGAAGTCACAGAATGAGGTGTGTGTAGTCATAGGATGGAGGTGTGTGAAGTCACAGAATGGAGGTGTGTGAAGTGATAGAATGGAGGGGTGTGAATTCAGAAAGGAGGTGTGTGAAGAGAGAATGGGGGTGTGTGAAGTCATGGAATGGAGGTGTCTGAAGTCATAGAATGGAGGCGTGTGAAGGCATAGAATGGAGGTGTGTGAAGTCATAGAATGGAGGTGTGTGGAGACACAGCGTGTAGGTGTGTGAAATCACAAAAAGGAGATGTGTGAAGTCATATTATGGAGGTGTGTGAAGTCACAGAATGGAGGTGTGTGAAGTCAAAATGGAGGTGTGTGAAATCATAGAATGGAGGTGTCTGAAGTCACAGAATAGAGGTGTGTGAAGTCATAGAATGGAGGTGTGTCATGACAGAGGACGGAGGTGTGTGAAGCCAGAATGGAGGTGTGTGAAGCCAGAATGGAAGTCTGTAAGTCATAGAATGGAGGTGTGTGAAGTCATAGAATGGAGGTGTGTGGAGACACAGCGTGTAGGTGTGTAAAGTCACAAAAAGGAGATGTGTGAAGTCATATTATGGAGGTGTGTGAATTCATAGAATGGAGGTCTGTGAAGTCATACAATGGAGTTGTGTGAAATCATAGAATGGAGGTGTGTGAAGTCACAGAATAGAGGTGTGTGAAGTCCTAGAATGGAGGTGTGTCATGACAGAGAACGGAGGTCTGTGAAGCCAGAATGGAGGTGTGTGAAGTCAGAATGGAGGTGTGTGAAGTCATAGAGTGGCGGTGTGTGAAGTCACAGACTGGAGGGGTGTGAAGTCAGTATGGAGGTGTGAGAAGTCATAGAATGGAGGTGTGTGAAGTCAGAATGGAGGTGTGTGAAGTCATAGAATGGAGGTGTTTGAAGGCATAGAACGGAGGTGTGTGAAGGCATAGAATGGAGGTGTGTGAAATCAAAGAGTTTAGGTGTGTGAACTCAGAATGGAGGTGTGTGAAGTCATAAAATGGAGGTGTGTGAAAACATAGAATGGAGGTGTGTGAAGTCTCAGAATGGAGGTGTGTGAAGTCACAGAATTGAGGTGTGTGAAGTCATAGAATGGAGGTGTGTGAAGTCACAAAATGGAGGTGTGTGAAGTCATAGAATGGAGGTGTGTGGAGACACAGCGTGTAAGTGTGTAAAGTCACAAAAAGGAGATGTGTGAAGTCATATTATCGAGGTGTGTGAATTCATAGAATGGAGGTCTGTGAAGTCACAGAATGGAGTTGTGTGAATTCATAGAATGGAAGTGTGTGAAGTGAAAATGGAGGTGTGTGATGTCACAATGGAGGAGTGTGAAATCACAGCATGTACGTGTGTGAATTCATAGCATGGAGGAGTGTGAAGTCTGAATGGAAGTATGTGAAGTCAGGATGGAGATGTGTGAAGTGTCAGAATGAGATGTGTGAAGTCATAGAATGGAGGTGTGTGATGTCACAGAATGGAGGTGTGTGAAGTCATAGAATGGAGGTGGGTGAAGTCATAGAATGGAGGTGTGTGGAGTCACAGGGTGGAGGTGTGTGAAGTCAAAGAAAGGAGGTGTGTGAAGTCATATTATGGAGGTCTGTGAAGTCACAGAATGGAGGTGTGTGAGGTCACAATGGAGGTGTGTGAAGTCAGAGAATGGAGGTGTTTGAACTCAGACTGGAGGTGTGTAAAGTCAGAATGGAGGTGTGTGAAATCATAGAATGGTGGTGTGTGAAGTCAAAGAATGGAGGTGTGTGAACTCAGAATGGAGGTGTGTGAAATCAAAGAATGGAGGTGTGTGAAGACATAGTATGGAGTTGTGTGAAGTCAGAATGGAGGTGTGTGAAGTCATAGAATGGAGGTGTGTGAAGTCACAGAATGGGGATGTGTGAAGTCAGAATGGAGGTGTGTGAAGTCACAGAATGATGGTGTGTGAAGTCATAGCATGGAGGAATGTGTAGTCAGAATGCAGATGTGTGAAGTCACAGAATGGAGGTGAGTGAAATCACAGAGGGGGGTTTGTAGTCAAAGAATGGAGGTTTGTGAAGTCAGAGAATGGAGGTGTGTGAAGACACAGAATGGAGATGAGTGAAGTCACAGTATGGAAGTGCGTGAAGTCCTAGAATGGAGGTGTGTGAAGTCCTAGATTGGAGGTGTGAAGTCACAGAATGCAGGTGTGTGAAGTCACAGAATGGAGGTTTGTGAAGTTAAAATGGAGGTGTGTGAAGTCACAGAATGGAGGTGTGTGAAGTGACAGACTGGAGGTGTGTGAAGTCATAGCATGGAGGTGTGTGAAGTCACAGAATGGAGGTGTTTGAAGTCACATGATGTAGGTGTGTGCAGTCATAGAATTGAGGTGTGTGAAGTCACAGAATGGAGGTGTGTGAAATCACAGAATGGAGGTGTGTGAAGTCACAGAATGGAGATGTACGAAGTCAAAAAATTGAGGTGTGTGAAATCATAGAATGGATGTGTGTGAAGTCAAAATGGATGTGTGCTGTCACAATGGAGGTGTGTGAAGTCACAGAATGGAGGTGTGTGAAGTCAGAATGGAGATGTGCGGAGTCACAGAATGAGGTGTTTGTAGTCATAGAATGGAGGTGTGTGAAGTCACAGAATGGAGGTGTGTGAAGTCATGGAATGGAGGTGTCTGAAGTCATAGAATGGAGGTGTGTGAAGTCATAGAATGGAGGTGTGTGAAGTCATAGAATGGAGGTGTGTGGAGACACACCGTGTAGGTGTGTGAAGTCACAAAAAGGAGATGTGTGAAGTCATATTATGGAGGTGTGTGAAGTCACAGAATGGAGGTGTGTGAAGTCAAAATGGAAGTGTGTGAAATCATAGAATGGAGGTGTGTGACGTCATGGAATGGAGGTGTCTGAAGTCATAGAATGGAGGTGTGTGAAGTCATAGAATGGAGGTGTGTGAAGTCATAGAATGGAGGTGTGTGGAGACACACCGTGTAGGTGTGTGAAGTCACAAAAAGGAGATGTGTGAAGTCATATTATGGAGGTGTGTGAAGTCACAGAATGGAGGTGTGTGAAGTCAAAATGGAAGTGTGTGAAATCATAGAATGGAGGTGTGTGAAGTCACAGAATAGAGGTGTGTGAAGTCATAGAACGGAGGTGTGTCATGACAGAGGACAGAGGTTTGTGAAGTCAGAATGGAGGTGTGTGTAGTCAGAATGGAGGTCTGTGAAGTCATAGAATGGAGGTGTGTGAAGTCATAGAATGGAGGTGTGTGGAGACACAGCGTGTAAGTGCGTAAAGTCACAAAAAGGAGATGTGTGAAGTCATATTATCGAGGTGTGTGAATTCATAGAATGGAGGTGTGTGAAGTCAAAATGGTAGTGTGTGAAATCATAGAATGGAGGTGTGTGAAGTCACAGAATAGAGGTGTGTGAACTCATAAATGGAGGTGTGTCATGACATCGAACGGAGGTGTGTGAAGCCAGAATGGAGGTGTGTGAAGTCAGAACGGAGGTGTGTGAAGTCATAGAATGGAGGTGTGTGAAGTCACAGATTGGAGGGGTGTGAAGTCACAGAATGGAGATGTGTGAAGTCTGAATGGAGGTGTGTGAAATCATAGAATGGAGGTGTGTGAAGTCATAGAATGAAGGTGTGTGAAGTCACAGAATGGAGGTGTGTGAAGTCACAGAATGGAGGTGTGTGAAGTCTGAATGGAGGTGTGTGAAATCATAGAATGGAGGTGTGTGAACTCAGAATGGAAGTGTGTGAAATCATAGAATGGATGTGTATGAAGTCACAGAATGGAGGTGTGTGAACTCAGAATGGAGGTGTGTGAAATCACAGAATGCAGGTGTGTGAAGACATATTATGGAGGTATGTAAAGTCACAGAATGGAGGTGTGTGAAGTCACAATGGAGGTGTTTGGCGTCAGAGTATGGAGGTGATTGAAGTCAGACTGGAGGTGTGTAAAGTCAGAATGGAGGTGTGTGAAATCATAGAATGGAGGTGTGTGAAGTCAAAGAATGGAGGTGTGTGAACTCAGAATGGAGGTGTGTGAAATCAAAGAATGGAGGTGTGTGAAGACATAGTATGGAGTTGTGTGAAGTCAGAATGGAGGTGTGTGAAGTCATAGAATGGAGGTGTGTGAAGTCACAGATTGGGGATGTGTGCAGTCAGAATGGAGGTGTGTGAAGTCACAGAATGATGGTGTGTGAAAACATAGAATGGAGGATTGTGAAGTCAGAATGGAGATGTGTGAAGTCACAGAATGGAGGTGAGTGAAATCACAGAGGGGTGTTTGTAGTCAAAGAATGGAGGTTTGTGAAGTCAGAGAATGTAGGTGTGTGAAGACACAGAATGGAGATGAGTGAAGTCACAGTATGGAAGTGTGTGAAGTCCTAGAATGGACGTGTGTGAAGTCCTAGAATGGAGGTGTGAAGTCACAGAATGCAGGTGTGTGAAGTCACAGAATGGAGGTTTGTGAAGTTAAAATGGAGGCGTGTGAACTCACAGAATGGAGGTGTCTGAAGTCACAGAATGGAGTTGTGTGAAGTCATAGCATGGAGATGTGTGAAGTAACAGAATGGAGGTATTTGAAGACACATAATGTAGGTGTGTGCAATCATAGAATTGAGGTGTGTGAAGTCACAGAATGGAGGTGTGTGAAATCACAGAATGGAGGTTTGTGAAGTCACAGAATGGAGGTGTATGAAGGCAAAGAATTGAGGTGTGTGAAATCATAGAATGGAGGTGTGTGAAGTCAAAATGGATGTGTGCTGTCACAATGGAGGTGTGTGAAGTCACAGAATGGAGGTGTGTGTAGTCATAGAATGGAGAAGTGTGAAGTCCGAATGGAGGAATGTGAAGTCAGAATGGAGATGGGTGAAGTCACAGAATGACGTGTTTGTAGTCACAGAATGGAGGTGTGTGAAGTCACAGAATGGAGGTGTGTGAAGTCATGGAATGGAGGTGTCTGAAGTCATGGAATGGAGGTGTGTGAAGTCATAGAATGGAGGTGTGTGAAGTCATAGAAAGGAGGTGTGTGGAGACACAGCGTGTAGGTGTGTGAAGTCAAAAAAAGGAGATGTGTGAAGTCATATTATGGAGGTGTGTGAAGTCACAGAATGGAGTTGTGTGAAGTCAAAATGTAAGTGTGTGAAATCATAGAATGGAGGTGTGTGAAGTCACAGAATAGAGGTGCGTGAAGTCATAGAATGGAGGTGTGTCATGACAGAGGACGGAGGTGTGTGAATTCAGAATGGAGGTGTGTGAAGTCAGAATGGAGGTCTGTGAAGTCATAGAATGGAAGTGTGTGAAGTCATAGAATGGAGGTGTGTGGAGACACAGCGTGTAGGTGTGTAAAGTCACAAAAAGGAGATGTGTGAAGTCATATTATGGAGGTGTGTGAATTCATAGAATGGAGGTCTGTGAAGTCATAGAATGGAGTTGAGTGAAATCATAGAATGGAGGTGTGTGAAGTCACAGAATAGAGGTGTGTGAAGTCATAAATGGAGGTGTGTCATGACAGAGAACGGAGGTTTGTGAAGCCAGAATGGAGGTGTGTGAAGTCAGAACGGAGGTGTGTGAAGTCATAGAATGGAGGTGTGTGAAGTCACAGATTGGAGGGTGTGAAGTCACAGAATGGAGATGTGTGAAGTCACCGAATGGAGGTGTGTGAAGTCATAGAATGGAGTTGTGTGAGTTAAAGAGGAGATGTGTGAAGTCAGAATGGAGGTGTGTGAAGTCACAGAATGGAGGTGTGTGAAGTCTGAATGGAGGTGTGTGAAAACATAGAATGGAGGTATGTGAAGTCAGAATGGAGGTGTGTGAAATCATAGAATGGATGTGTGTGAAGTCACAGAATGGAGGTGTGTGAACTCAGAATGGAGGTGTGTGAAATCATAGAATGGAGGTATGTGAAGACATATTATGGAGTTGTGTGAAGTCAGAATGGAGGTGTGTGAAGTTATAGAGTGGAGGTGTATGAAGTCACAGAATGAAGGTGTGCTAAGTCACAGACAGGAGGTGTGTGAAGTCATAGAATGCAGGTGTGTGAAGTCACAGAATGGGGATGTGTGAAGTCAGAATGGAGGTGTGTGAAGTCACAGAATGGAGGTGTTTGTAGTCATAGAATGAAGGTGTGTGAAGTCACAGAATGGAGGTGTGTGAAGTCACAGAATGGATGTGTGTGAAATCACAGAATGGAGGTGTGTGAAGTCACAGAATGGAGGTGTATGAAGTCAAAGAATTGAGGTGTGTGAAATCATAGAATGGAGGTGTGTGAAGTAAAAATGGATGTGTGCTGTCACAATGGAGGTGTGTGAAGTCACAGAATGGAGGTGTGTGTAGTCATAGAATGGAGAAGTGTGAAGTCCGAATGGAGGTATGTGAAGTCAGAATGGAGATGTGTGAAGTTACAGAATGAGGTGTTTGTAGTCATAGAATGGAGGTGTGTGAAGTCACAGAATGGAGGTGTGTGAAGTCATAGAATGGAGGTGTGTGAATTCAGAATGGAGATGTGTGTAGAGAGAATGTGGGTGTGTGAAGTCATTGAATGGAGATGTCTGAAGTCATAGAATGGAGGTGTGTGAAGTCACAGAATGGAGGTATGTGAAATCAAAATGGAAGTGTGTGAAATCATAGAATGGAGGTGCGTGAAGTTTCAGAATAGAGGTGTGTGAAGTCATAGAATGGAGGTGTGTCATGACAGAGGACGGAGGTGTGTGAAGCCAGAATGGAGGTGTGTGAAGTCAGAATGGAGGACTGTGAAGTCATAGAATGGAGGTGTGTGAAGTCATAGAATGGAGGTGTGCGGAGACACAGCGTGTAGTTGTGTAAAGTCACAAAAAGGAGATGTGTGAAGTCATATTATCGAGGTGTGTGAAGTCACAGATTGGAGGTGTGTGAAGTCATAGAATGGAGTTGTGTGAAATCATAAAATGGAGGTGTGTGAAGTCACAGAATAGAGGTGTGTGAAGTCATAAATGGAGGTTTGTCATGACAGAGAACGGAGGTGTGTGAAGCCAGAATGGAAGTGTGTAAAGTTATAGAAAGTAGGTGTGTGAAGTCAAAGAGAAGGTGTGTGAAGTCAGAATGGAGGTGGGTGAAGTCACAGAATGGAGGTGTGTGAAGTCATAGAATGGAGGTGTGTGAAGTCAGAATGTAGGTGTGTGAAGTCATAGAATGGAAGTGTGTGAGGCACAGAATGGAGGTGTGTGAAGTCACAGAATGGAGGTGTGTGAAGTCATAGAATGGAGGTGTGTGAATTCAGAATGGAGGATTGTGAAGTCAGAATGGAGGTGTGTGAAGTCACAGAATGGAAGTGTGTGACCTCAGAATGGAGGTGTGCAAAGTCACAGAATGGAGATGTGTGAAGTCATAGAATTGAGGGGTGTGAAGTCATAGAATGCAGGTGTGTGAAGTCACAATGGAGGTTTGTGAAGTCAGAGAATGGAGTTGTGTGAAGTGAGAATGGAGGTGTGTGAATTCACAGAATGAAGGTGTGTGAAGTCAGAGAATGGAGGTGTGTGAAGTCAGAATTGAGGTGTGTGAAATCATAGAATGGAGGTGTGTGAAGTCAGAATGGAGGTGTGTGAAGTCACAGAATGGAGGTGTGTGAAGTCATAAAATGGAGGTGTGTCAAGTCAGAGAATGGTGGTGTGTGAAGTCACTGAATGGAGGTGTGTCAAGTCACAGAATGAAGGTGTGTGAAGTCACAGAATGGAGGTGTGTGAAGTCACAGAATGGAGGTGTGTGAAGTCATGGAATGGAGGTGTGAGAAGTCAGAATGGAGGTGGGTAAAGTCACAGAATAGAGGTGTGTGAAGTCATCGAATGGAGGTATGTGAAGTCAGAATGGAGGTGTGTGAAGTCACAGAATGGAGGTGTGTGAAGTCACAGAATGGAGGTGTGTGACGTCACAGAATGGAGGTGTGTGAATTCAGAATGGAGGTGTGTGAAGTCAGAATGGAGGGGTGTGAAGTCACAGAATGGAGGTGTGTGAAATCAGAATGGAGGTGTTTAAAGTCACAGAATGGAGGTCTGTGAAGTCATAGAATGGAGGTGTGTGAAGTCATAGAATGCAGGTGTGTGTAGTCACAATGGAGGCGTGAGAAGTTAGAATGGATGTGTTTGAAGTCATAAAATGGATGTTTCTGTAGTGAGAATGGAGGTGTCTGAAGTCATAGAATGGAGGTGTGTGAAGTCCTAGAATGGACGTCTGTGAAATCCCAGAATGGAGGTGTGTGAAGTCACAGAATGGAGGAGTGTGAAGTCACAGAATGGAGGTGTGTGAGGTCAGATTGGAGATGTGTGAAGTCATAGAATGGAGGTGTGTGAAGTCATAGAAAGGAGGTGTGTGAAGTCAAAGAGGAGGTGTGTGAAGTCAGAATGGATGTGGTTGAAGTCACAGAACGGAGGTGTGTGAAGTCATAGAATGGAGGTATGTGAAGTCAGAATGTAGGTGTATGAAGTTATAGAATGGAAGTGTGTGAGGCACAGAATTGCGGTGTGTGAAATCAGAATGGAGGTGTGTGAAGTCACAGAATGGAGGTCTGTGAAGTCATAGAATGGAGGTGTGTGAATTACTAGAATGGAGGTGTGTGAAGTCACAATGGAAGCGTGTGAAGTTAGAATGGATGTGTGTGAAGTCATAAAATGGATGTTTCTGTAGTAAGAATGGAGGTGTTGGAAGTCATAGAATGGAGGTGTGTGAAGTCACAGAATGGAGGTTGTGAGGTCATAGAATGGAGGTGTGTGAAGTCACAGAATGGAGGTGTGTGAAGTCATAGAATGGAGGTGTGTGAAGTCACAGAATGGAGGTGTGTGAAGTCAGAGAATGGAGGTGTGTGAAGTCATAGGAAGGAGGTTTGTGAAGTAACAGAATGGAGGTGTGTGAAATCACAGAATGGAGGTTTGTGAAGTCACAGAATGGAGGTGTATGAAGGCAAAGAATTGAGGTGTGTGAAATCATAGAATGGAGGTGTGTGAAGTCAAAATGGATGTGTGCTGTCACAATGGAGGTGTGTGAAGTCACAGAATGGAGGTGTGTGTAGTCATAGAATGGAGAAGTGTGAAGTCCGAATGGAGGAATGTGAAGTCAGAATGGAGATGGGTGAAGTCACAGAATGACGTGTTTGTAGTCACAGAATGGAGGTGTGTGAAGTCACAGAATGGAGGTGTGTGAAGTCATGGAATGGAGGTGTCTGAAGTCATGGAATGGAGGTGTGTGAAGTCATAGAATGGAGGTGTGTGAAGTCATAGAAAGGAGGTGTGTGGAGACACAGCGTGTAGGTGTGTGAAGTCAAAAAAAGGAGATGTGTGAAGTCATATTATGGAGGTGTGTGAAGTCACAGAATGGAGTTGTGTGAAGTCAAAATGTAAGTGTGTGAAATCATAGAATGGAGGTGTGTGAAGTCACAGAATAGAGGTGCGTGAAGTCATAGAATGGAGGTGTGTCATGACAGAGGACGGAGGTGTGTGAATTCAGAATGGAGGTGTGTGAAGTCAGAATGGAGGTCTGTGAAGTCATAGAATGGAAGTGTGTGAAGTCATAGAATGGAGGTGTGTGGAGACACAGCGTGTAGGTGTGTAAAGTCACAAAAAGGAGATGTGTGAAGTCATATTATGGAGGTGTGTGAATTCATAGAATGGAGGTCTGTGAAGTCATAGAATGGAGTTGAGTGAAATCATAGAATGGAGGTGTGTGAAGTCACAGAATAGAGGTGTGTGAAGTCATAAATGGAGGTGTGTCATGACAGAGAACGGAGGTTTGTGAAGCCAGAATGGAGGTGTGTGAAGTCAGAACGGAGGTGTGTGAAGTCATAGAATGGAGGTGTGTGAAGTCACAGATTGGAGGGTGTGAAGTCACAGAATGGAGATGTGTGAAGTCACCGAATGGAGGTGTGTGAAGTCATAGAATGGAGTTGTGTGAGTTAAAGAGGAGATGTGTGAAGTCAGAATGGAGGTGTGTGAAGTCACAGAATGGAGGTGTGTGAAGTCTGAATGGAGGTGTGTGAAAACATAGAATGGAGGTATGTGAAGTCAGAATGGAGGTGTGTGAAATCATAGAATGGATGTGTGTGAAGTCACAGAATGGAGGTGTGTGAACTCAGAATGGAGGTGTGTGAAATCATAGAATGGAGGTATGTGAAGACATATTATGGAGTTGTGTGAAGTCAGAATGGAGGTGTGTGAAGTTATAGAGTGGAGGTGTATGAAGTCACAGAATGAAGGTGTGCTAAGTCACAGACAGGAGGTGTGTGAAGTCATAGAATGCAGGTGTGTGAAGTCACAGAATGGGGATGTGTGAAGTCAGAATGGAGGTGTGTGAAGTCACAGAATGGAGGTGTTTGTAGTCATAGAATGAAGGTGTGTGAAGTCACAGAATGGAGGTGTGTGAAGTCACAGAATGGATGTGTGTGAAATCACAGAATGGAGGTGTGTGAAGTCACAGAATGGAGGTGTATGAAGTCAAAGAATTGAGGTGTGTGAAATCATAGAATGGAGGTGTGTGAAGTAAAAATGGATGTGTGCTGTCACAATGGAGGTGTGTGAAGTCACAGAATGGAGGTGTGTGTAGTCATAGAATGGAGAAGTGTGAAGTCCGAATGGAGGTATGTGAAGTCAGAATGGAGATGTGTGAAGTTACAGAATGAGGTGTTTGTAGTCATAGAATGGAGGTGTGTGAAGTCACAGAATGGAGGTGTGTGAAGTCATAGAATGGAGGTGTGTGAATTCAGAATGGAGATGTGTGTAGAGAGAATGTGGGTGTGTGAAGTCATTGAATGGAGATGTCTGAAGTCATAGAATGGAGGTGTGTGAAGTCACAGAATGGAGGTATGTGAAATCAAAATGGAAGTGTGTGAAATCATAGAATGGAGGTGCGTGAAGTTTCAGAATAGAGGTGTGTGAAGTCATAGAATGGAGGTGTGTCATGACAGAGGACGGAGGTGTGTGAAGCCAGAATGGAGGTGTGTGAAGTCAGAATGGAGGACTGTGAAGTCATAGAATGGAGGTGTGTGAAGTCATAGAATGGAGGTGTGCGGAGACACAGCGTGTAGTTGTGTAAAGTCACAAAAAGGAGATGTGTGAAGTCATATTATCGAGGTGTGTGAAGTCACAGATTGGAGGTGTGTGAAGTCATAGAATGGAGTTGTGTGAAATCATAAAATGGAGGTGTGTGAAGTCACAGAATAGAGGTGTGTGAAGTCATAAATGGAGGTTTGTCATGACAGAGAACGGAGGTGTGTGAAGCCAGAATGGAAGTGTGTAAAGTTATAGAAAGTAGGTGTGTGAAGTCAAAGAGAAGGTGTGTGAAGTCAGAATGGAGGTGGGTGAAGTCACAGAATGGAGGTGTGTGAAGTCATAGAATGGAGGTGTGTGAAGTCAGAATGTAGGTGTGTGAAGTCATAGAATGGAAGTGTGTGAGGCACAGAATGGAGGTGTGTGAAGTCACAGAATGGAGGTGTGTGAAGTCATAGAATGGAGGTGTGTGAATTCAGAATGGAGGATTGTGAAGTCAGAATGGAGGTGTGTGAAGTCACAGAATGGAAGTGTGTGACCTCAGAATGGAGGTGTGCAAAGTCACAGAATGGAGATGTGTGAAGTCATAGAATTGAGGGGTGTGAAGTCATAGAATGCAGGTGTGTGAAGTCACAATGGAGGTTTGTGAAGTCAGAGAATGGAGTTGTGTGAAGTGAGAATGGAGGTGTGTGAATTCACAGAATGAAGGTGTGTGAAGTCAGAGAATGGAGGTGTGTGAAGTCAGAATTGAGGTGTGTGAAATCATAGAATGGAGGTGTGTGAAGTCAGAATGGAGGTGTGTGAAGTCACAGAATGGAGGTGTGTGAAGTCATAAAATGGAGGTGTGTCAAGTCAGAGAATGGTGGTGTGTGAAGTCACTGAATGGAGGTGTGTCAAGTCACAGAATGAAGGTGTGTGAAGTCACAGAATGGAGGTGTGTGAAGTCACAGAATGGAGGTGTGTGAAGTCATGGAATGGAGGTGTGAGAAGTCAGAATGGAGGTGGGTAAAGTCACAGAATAGAGGTGTGTGAAGTCATCGAATGGAGGTATGTGAAGTCAGAATGGAGGTGTGTGAAGTCACAGAATGGAGGTGTGTGAAGTCACAGAATGGAGGTGTGTGACGTCACAGAATGGAGGTGTGTGAATTCAGAATGGAGGTGTGTGAAGTCAGAATGGAGGGGTGTGAAGTCACAGAATGGAGGTGTGTGAAATCAGAATGGAGGTGTTTAAAGTCACAGAATGGAGGTCTGTGAAGTCATAGAATGGAGGTGTGTGAAGTCATAGAATGCAGGTGTGTGTAGTCACAATGGAGGCGTGAGAAGTTAGAATGGATGTGTTTGAAGTCATAAAATGGATGTTTCTGTAGTGAGAATGGAGGTGTCTGAAGTCATAGAATGGAGGTGTGTGAAGTCCTAGAATGGACGTCTGTGAAATCCCAGAATGGAGGTGTGTGAAGTCACAGAATGGAGGAGTGTGAAGTCACAGAATGGAGGTGTGTGAGGTCAGATTGGAGATGTGTGAAGTCATAGAATGGAGGTGTGTGAAGTCATAGAAAGGAGGTGTGTGAAGTCAAAGAGGAGGTGTGTGAAGTCAGAATGGATGTGGTTGAAGTCACAGAACGGAGGTGTGTGAAGTCATAGAATGGAGGTATGTGAAGTCAGAATGTAGGTGTATGAAGTTATAGAATGGAAGTGTGTGAGGCACAGAATTGCGGTGTGTGAAATCAGAATGGAGGTGTGTGAAGTCACAGAATGGAGGTCTGTGAAGTCATAGAATGGAGGTGTGTGAATTACTAGAATGGAGGTGTGTGAAGTCACAATGGAAGCGTGTGAAGTTAGAATGGATGTGTGTGAAGTCATAAAATGGATGTTTCTGTAGTAAGAATGGAGGTGTTGGAAGTCATAGAATGGAGGTGTGTGAAGTCACAGAATGGAGGTTGTGAGGTCATAGAATGGAGGTGTGTGAAGTCACAGAATGGAGGTGTGTGAAGTCATAGAATGGAGGTGTGTGAAGTCACAGAATGGAGGTGTGTGAAGTCAGAGAATGGAGGTGTGTGAAGTCATAGGAAGGAGGTTTGTGAAGTAACAGAATGGAGGTGTGTGAAATCACAGAATGGAGGTGTGTGAAGTCAGAGAATTTAGGTGTTTGAAGTCAGCATGGAGGTGTGTGAAGTCATAGAATGGAAGTGTTTGAAGACGTAGAATAGAGGTGTGTGAAGTCTCAGAATGGAGGTGTGTGAAGTCACAGAATGGAGGTGTGTGAAATCATAGAATGTAAGGGTGTAAAGTCACAGAATGGAGCTTTATGAAGTCATAGAATGGAGGTGTGTGAAGTCCTAGAATGGAGGTCTGTGAAATCCCAGAATGGAGGTGGGTGAAGTCATATAATGGAGGTGCGTGATGTCAGAATGGAGGTGTGTGAAGTCAGAATGGAGGTGTGTGAAGTCACAGAATGGAGATGTGTGAAGTCATAGAATGGAGGTGTGTGAAGTCACAATGGAGGTTTGTGAAATCAGAGAATGGAGTTGTGTGAAGTGAAAATGGAGGTGTGTGAATTCACAGAATGAAGGTGTGTGAAGTCATACAATGGAGGTGTGTGAAATCATAGAAAGGAGGTGTGTGAAGTCAAAGAGGAGGTGTGTAAAGTCAGAATGGAGGTGGGTGAAGTCACAGAATGGAGGTGTGTGAAGTCATAGAATGGAGGTGTGTGAAGTCAGAATGTAGGTGTGTGAAGTCATAGAATGGAAGTGTGTGAGGCACAGAATGGAGGTGTGTGAAGTCACAGAATGGAGATGTGTGAAGTCATACAATTGAGGGTTGTGAAGTCATAGAATGGAGGTGTGTGAAGTCACAATGGAGGCGTGTGAAGTTAGAATGGATGTGTGTGAAGTCATAAAATGGATGTTTCTGTAGTAAGAATGGAGGTGTGTGAAGTCATCGAATGGAGGTGTGTGAAGTCACAGAATGGAGGTTGTGAGGTCATAGAATGGAGGTGTGTGAAGTCACAGAATGGAGGTGTGTGAAGTCATAGAATGGAGGTGGGTGAAGTCCTAGAATGGAGGTCTGTGAAATCCCAGAATGGAGGTGTGTGAAGTCCCAGAATGGAGGAGTGTGAGGTCACAGAATGGAGGTGTGTGTAGTCAGATTGGAGGTGTGTGAAGTCATACAGTGGAGGTTTGTGAAGTCATAGAAAGGAGGTGTGTGAAGTCAAAGAGGAGGTGTGTGAAGTCAGAATGGAGGTGGGTGAAGTCACAGAATGGAGGTGTGTGAAGTCATAGAATGGAGGTGTGTGAAGTCAGAATGTAGGTGTGTGAAGTCATAGAATGGAAGTGTGTGAGGCACAGAATGGAGGTGTGTGAAGTCACAGAATGGAGGAGTGTGAATTCATAAAATGGAGGTGTGTGAAGTCAGAAAGGAGGTATGTGAAGTCAGAATGGAGGTGTGTGAAGTCACAGAATGGAGGTGTGTGAATTCAGAATGGAGGTGTGTGAAGTCACAGAATGGAGATGTGTGAAGTCATACAATTGAAGGGTGTGAAGTCATAGAATGGAGGTGTGTGAAGTCACAATGGAGGCGTGTGAAGTTAGAATGGATGTGTGTGAAGTCATAAAATGGATGTTTCTGTAGTAAGAATGGAGGTGTGTGGAGTCATCGAATGGAGGTGTGTGAAGTCACAGAATGGAGGTTGTGAGGTCATAGAATGGAGGTGTGTGAAGTCACAGAATGAAGGTGTGTGAAGTCATAGAATGGAGGTGTGTGAAGTCACAGAATGGAGGTGTGTGAAGTCATAGGATGTTGCTGTGTGAAGTCATAGAATGGAAGTGTGTGAATTCAGAATGGAGGTGTGTGAAGTCAGAATGGAGGGGTGTGAAGTCACAGAATGGATGTGTGTGAAATCAGAATGGAGGTGTGTGAAGTCACAGAATGGAGGTCTGTGAAGTCATAGAATGGAGGTGTGTGAAGTCATAGAATGCAGGTGTGTGAAGTCACAATGGAGGCGTGAGAAGTTAGAATGGATGTGTTTGAAGTCATAAAATGGATGTTTCTGTAGTAGGAATGGAGGTGTGTGAAGTCATAGAATGGAGGTGTGTGAAGTCCTAGAATGGAGGTCTGTGAAATCCCAGAATGGAAGTGTGTGAAGTCCCAGAATGGAGGAGTGTGAGGTCACAGAATGGAGGTGTGTGTAGTCAGATTGGAGGTGTGTGAAGTCATACAATGGAGGTTTGTGAAGTCATAGAAAGGAGGTGTGTGAAGTCAAAGAGGAGTTGTGTGAAGTCAGAATGGAGGTGGGTGAAGTCATAGAATGGAGGTGTGTGAAGTCATAGAATGGAGGTGTGTGAAGTCAGAATGTAGGTGTGTGAAGTCATAGAATGGAAGTGTGTGAGGTACAGAATGGAGGTGTGTGAAGTCAGAATGGAGGTGTGTGAACTCAGAATGGAGGTGTGTAAAGTCACAGAATGGAGATGTGTGAAGTCATAGAATTGAGGGGCGTGAAGTCATAGAATGGAGGTGTGTGAAGTCACAATGGAGGTTTGTGAAATCAGAGAATGGAGTTGTGTGAAGTGAGAATGGAGGTGTGTGAATTCACAGAATGAAGGTGTGTGAAGTCAGAGAATGGAGGTGTGTGAAGTCAGAATTGAGGTGTGTGAAATCATAGAATGGAGGTGTGTGAAGTCAGAATGGAGGTGTGTGAGGTCATAGAATGGAGGTATGTGAAGGAACAGAATGGAGGTGTGTGAATTCACAGAATGGAACTGTGTGAAGTCATAAAATGGAGGTGTGTCAAGTCAGAGAATGGTGGTGTGTGAAGTCACAGAATGGAGGTTTGTCAAGTCACAGAATGAAGGTGTGTGAAGTCACAGTATGGAGGTGTGTGAAGTCACAGAATGGAGGTGTGTGAAGTCATGGAATGGAGATGTGTGAAGTCAGAATGGAGGTGTGTAAAGTCACAGAATGGAGGTGTGTGAAGTCATCGAATGGAGGTGTGTGAAGTCAGAATGGAGTTGTGTGAAATCAGAGAATGGAGGTGTGTGAAGTCACAGAATGGAGGTGTGTGACATCACAGAATGGAGGTGTGTGAAGTGCGAATGGAGGTGTGTGAAGTCACAGAATGGATGTGTGTGAAGTCATAGAATGTTGGTGTTTGAAGTCATAGAATGGAAGTGTGTGAATTCAGAATGGAGGTGTGTGAAGTCAGAATGGAGGGGTGTGAAGTCACAGAATGGAGGTCTGTGAAGTCATAGAATGGAGGTGTGTGAAGTCATAGAATGCAGGTTTGTGAAGTCACAATGGAGGCGTGAGAAGTTAGAATGGATGTGTTTGAAGTCATAAAATGGATGTTTCTGTAGTAGGAATGGAGGTGTGTGAAGTCATAGAATGGAGGTGTGTGAAGTCCTAGAATGGAGGTCTGTGAAATCCCAGAATGGAGGTGTGTGAAGTCTCAGAATGGAGGAGTGTGAGATCACAGAATGGAGGTGTGTGTAGTCAGATTGTAGGTGTGTGAAGTCATACAATGGAGGTTTGTAAAGTCATAGAGAGGAGGTGTGTGAAGTCAAAGAGGAGTTGTGTGAAGTCAGAATGGAGGTGGGTGAAGTCACAGAATGGAGGTGTGTGAAGTCATAGAATGGAGGTGTGTGAAGTCAGAATGTAGGTGTGTGAAGTCGTAGAATGGAAGTGTGTGAGGCACAGAATGGAGGTGTGTGAAGTCACAGAATGGAGGAGTGTGAATTCATAAAATGGAGGTGCGTGAAGTCAGAAAGGAGGTATGTGAAGTCAGAATGGAGGTGTGTGAAGTCACAGAATGGAGGTGTGTGAACTCAGAATGGAGCTGTGTGAAGTCACAGAATGGAGATGTGTGAAGTCATACAATTGAAGGGTGTGAAGTCATAGAATGGAGGTGTGTGAAGTCACAATGGAGGCGTGTGAAGTTAGAATGGATGTGTGTGAAGTCATAAAATGGATGTTTCTGTAGTAAGAATGGAGGTGTGTGGAGTCATCGAATGGAGGTGTGTGAAGTCACAGAATGGAGGTTGTGAGGTCATAGAATGGAGGTGTGTGAAGTCACAATGGAGGCGTGTGAAGTTAGAATGGATGTGTGTGAAGTCATAAAATGGATGTTTCTGTAGTAAGAATGGAGGTGTGTGGAGTCATCGAATGGAGGTGTGTGAAGTCACAGAATGGAGGTTGTGAGGTCATAGAATGGAGGTGTGTGAAGTCACAGAATGGAGGTGTGTGAAGTCATAGAATGGAGGTGTGTAAAGTCACAGAATTTAGGTGTGTGAAGTCAGCATGGAGGTGTGGGAAGTCATAGAATGGAAGTGTTTGAAGACGTAGAATGGAGGTGTGTGAACTCTCAGAATGGAGGTGTGTGAAGTCCAGAATGGAGGTCTGTGAAATCCCAGAATGTAGGTGTGTGAAGGCACAGAAGAGAGGAGTGTGAAGTCACAGAATGGAGGTGTGTGAAGTCAGAATTGAGGTGTGTGAAATCATAGAACGGAGGTGTGTGAAGTTAGAATGGAGGTGTGTGAGGTCATAGAATGGAGGTGTGTCAAGGCTCAGAATGGTGGTGTGTGGAGTCACAGAATGGAGGTGTGTGAAGTCAGATCGGCGGTGTGTGGAATCACAAAATGTAGGTGTGTGAAGTCAGAATGGAGGTGTGTGAAGTCACAGAATGGAGGTGTGTGAAGTCACAGAATGGAGGTTTGTGAAGTCACAGAATGGAAATGTGTGAAATCATAGAATGGAGGTGTGTGAAGTCAAAGAGTAGGTGTGTGAAGTCAGATTGGAGGTGTGTGAAGTCACAGAATGCAGGTGTGTGAATTCAGAATGGAGGTGTATGAAGTCACAGAATGGAGGTGTGTGAAGTAATAGAATGGAGGTGTGTGAAGTCACAGAATGGAGGTGTGTGAAATCACAGAATGGAGTTGTGTGAAATCACAGAATGGAGGTGTGTGAAGTCATAGAATGGAGGTGTGTGAAGTCACAGAATGGAGGTGAGTGAAGTCACAGAATGGACGTGTGTGAAGTCATAGAATGGATGTGTGTGAAGTCACAGAATGGAGGTGTGTGAAGTCATAGAATGGAGGTGTGTGAAGTCACAGAATAGAGGTGTGTGAAGTCACAGACTGGAGGTGTGTGAAGTCAGATCGGAGGTGTGTGAAGTCATGGAATGGAGGTGTGTGAACTCAGAATGGAGGTGTGTGAAGTCACGGAATGAAGGTGTGTGAAGTCAGAAAATGGAGGTGTGTGAAGTCAGAATGGAGGTGTGTGAAATCATAGAATGGAGGTGTGTGAATTCAGAATGGAGGAGTGTGAAGTTACAGAATGGAGGTGTGTGAAGTTATAGAATGGAGGTTTGTGAAGTCATTGAATGGAGGTGTGTAAAGTCACAGAATGGAGGTTTATGAAGTCATAGAATGGAGGTGTGTGAAGTCCTAGAATGGAGGTCTGTGAAATCCCAGAATTGAGGTGTTGAAGTCACAGAATGGAGGAGTGTGATATCACAGAATGGAGGTGTGTGAAGTCAGATAGGAGGTGTGTGAAGTCATAGAATGGAGGTGTGTGAAGTCAGAATGTAGGTGTGTGAAGTCATAGAATGTAAGTGTGTGAAGTCACAGAATGGAGGTATGTGAAGTCACAGAATGGAAGTGTGTGAAGTCATAGAATGGATTTGTGAAGTAAGAATGGAGTTGTGTGAAGTCATAGAATGGAGGTGTGTGAAGTCACATAATGGAGGTGTGTGAAGTCATAGAATGGAGGTATGTGAAGTTATAGAATGGAGGTGTGTGAAGTCACAGAATGGAGGTGTGTGGACTCAGAATGGAGGTGTGTGGAGTCACAGAATTTAGGTGTGTGAAGACCTAGAATGGAGGTGTGTGAAGTCATAGAATGGAGGTGTGTGAAGTCACAGAATGGATGTGTGTGAAGTCATAGGAAGGAGGTTTGTGAAGTCACAGAATGGAGGTTTGTGAAGTCAGAGAATGGAAGTGTGTGAAGTCAGAATGGAGGTGTGTGAAGTCATAGAATGGAATTGTTTGAAGACGTAGAATGGAGTTGTGTGAAGTCTCAGAATGGGTGTGTGTGAATTCACAAAATGGAGGTGTATGAAGTCATAGAATGGAGGTGTGTAAAGTCACAGAATGGAGGTGTATGAAGTCAAAGAATGGAGGTGTGTGAAGTCACAGAATTTAGGTGTGTGAAGTCAGCATGGAGGTGTGTGAAGTCATAGAATTGAAGTGTTTGAAGACGTAGAATGGAGGTGTGTGAACTCTGAGAATGGAGGTGTGTGAAGTCCTAGAATGGAGGTCTATTCAATGCCAGAATTGAGGTGTGTGAATGCATAGAATAGAGGAGTGTGAAGTCACAGAATGGAGGTGTGTGAAGTCAGATTGGAGGTGTGTGAAGTCATAGGATGGAGGTGTGTGAAGTCATAGAAAGGAGGTGTGTGAAGTCAAAGAGGAGGTGGGTGAAGTCAGAATGGAGGTGGGTGAAGTCAGAATGGAGGTGTGTGAAGTCAGAATGGAGGGGTGTGAAGTCACAGAATGGAGGTGTGTGAACTCTGAATGGAGGTGTGTGAAGTCACAGGATGGAGATGTGTGAAGTCATAGAATCGAGGGGTGTGAAGTCATAGAATGGAGGTGTGTGAAGTCACAATGGAGGTGTGTTAAGTCAGAAATGGAGTTGTGTGAAGTGAGAATTGAGGTGTGTGAAGTCACAGAATGAAGGTGTGTGAAGTCAGTGAATGGAGGTGTGTGAAGTCAGAATTGAGGTGTGTGAAATCATAGAACGGAGGTGTGTGAAGTCAGAATGGAGGTGTGTGAGGTCATAGAATGGAGGTGTGTGAAGGCTCAGAATGGTGGTGTATGAAGTCACAGAATGGAGGTGTGTGAAGTCAGATCGGAGGTGTGTGGAATCATAGAATGGAGGTGTGTGAAGTCAGAATGGAGGTGTGTGAAGTCACAGAATGGAGGTGTCTGAAGTCACAGAATGGAGGTTTGTGAAGTCACAGAATGGAACTGTGTGAAGTCATAGAATGGAGGTGTGTGAAGTGAAAGAGTAGGTGTGTGAAGTCAGAATGGAGGTGTGTGAAGTCACAGAATGCAGGTGTGTGAATTCAGAATGGAGGTGTGTGAAGTCACAGAATGGAGGTGTATGAAGTAATAGAATGGAGGTTTGTGAAGTCACAGAATGGAGGTGTGTGAAGTCACAGAATGGAGGTGTGTGAAATCACAGAATGGAGGTGTGTGAAGTCATAGAATGGAGCTGTGTAAAGTCACAGAAGGGAAGTGTGTGAAGTCAAAATGGAGGTGTGTGAAGTCACAGAATGGAGGTGTGTGAAGTCACAGAATGGAGGTGTGTGAAATCACAGAATGGAGGTGTGTGAAGTCATAGAATGGAGGTGTGTAAAGTCACAGAAGGGAAGTGTGTGAAGTCAAAATGGAGGTGTGTGAAGTCACAGAATGGAGGTGTGTGAAGTCACAGAATGGAGGTGTGTGAAATCACAGAATGGAGGTGTGTGAAGTCATAGAATGGAGGTGTGTGAAGTCACAGAATGGAGGTGTGTGAAGTCACAGAATGGACGAGTGTGAAGTCATAGAATAGATGTGTGTGAAGTCACAGAATGGAGGTGTGTGAAGTCATAGAATAGAGGTGTGTGAAGTCACAGAATGGAAGTGTGTGGAGTCAGAATGGAGGTGTGTGGAGTCACAGAATGGAGGTGTATGAAGTCCTAGAATGGAGGTGTGTGAAGTCCTAGAATGTAGGTGTGTGAAGTAACAGAATGGATTTGTGTGAAGTCATAGGAAGGAGGTTTGTGAGGTCAAAGAATGGAGGTGTGTGAAGTCAGAGAATGGAGGTGTGTGAAGTCAGAATGGAGGTGTGTGAAGTCATAGAATGGAATTGTTTGAAGACGTAGAATGGAGGTGTGTGAAGTCTCAGAATGGAGGTGTGTGAAGTCACAGAATGGAGGTGTGTGAAGACATAGAATGGAGGTTTGTAAAGTCACAGAATTGAGGTTTATGTAGTCATAGAATGGAGGTGTGTGAAGTCACAGAATTTAGGTTTGTGAAGTCAGCATGGAGGTGTGTGAAGTCATAGAATGGAAGTGTTTGAAGACGTAGAATGGAGGTGTGTGAACTCTCAGAATGGAGGTGTGTGAAGTCCTAGAATGGAGGTCTGTGAAATCCCAGAATGGAGGTGTGTGAAGGCACAAAATGCAGGAGTGTGAAGTCACAGAATGGAGGTTTGTGAAGTCAGATTGGTGGTGTGTGAAGTCATAGAATGGAGGTGTGTGAAGTCATAGAAAGGAGGTGTGTAAAGTCAAAGAGGAGGTGGGTGAAGTCAGAATGGAGGTGGGTGAAGTCAGAATGGAGGTGTGTGAAGTCAGACTGGAGGGGTGTGAAGTTACAGAATGGAGATGTGTGAACTCAGAATGGAGGTGTGTGAAGTCACAGGATGGAGTTGTGTGAAGTCATAGAATTGAGGGGTGTGAAGTCATAGAATGGAGGTGTGTGAAGTCACAATGGAGGTGTGTTAAGTCAGAAATGGAGTTGTGTGAAGTGAGAATTGAGGTGTGTGAAGTCACAGAATGAAGGTGTGTGAAGTCAGTGAATGGAGGTGTGTGAAGTCAGAATTGAGGTGTGTGAAATCATAGAACGGAGGTGTGTGAAGTCAGAATGGAGGTGTGTGAGGTCATAGAATGGAGGTGTGTGAAGGCTCAGAATGGTGGTGTATGAAGTCACAGAATGGAGGTGTGTGAAGTCAGATCGGAGGTGTGTGGAATCATAGAATGGAGGTGTGTGAAGTCAGAATGGAGGTGTGTGAAGTCACAGAATGGAGGTGTCTGAAGTCACAGAATGGAGGTTTGTGAAGTCACAGAATGGAACTGTGTGAAGTCATAGAATGGAGGTGTGTGAAGTGAAAGAGTAGGTGTGTGAAGTCAGAATGGAGGTGTGTGAAGTCACAGAATGCAGGTGTGTGAATTCAGAATGGAGGTGTGTGAAGTCACAGAATGGAGGTGTATGAAGTAATAGAATGGAGGTTTGTGAAGTCACAGAATGGAGGTGTGTGAAGTCACAGAATGGAGGTGTGTGAAATCACAGAATGGAGGTGTGTGAAGTCATAGAATGGAGCTGTGTAAAGTCACAGAAGGGAAGTGTGTGAAGTCAAAATGGAGGTGTGTGAAGTCACAGAATGGAGGTGTGTGAAGTCACAGAATGGAGGTGTGTGAAATCACAGAATGGAGGTGTGTGAAGTCATAGAATGGAGGTGTGTAAAGTCACAGAAGGGAAGTGTGTGAAGTCAAAATGGAGGTGTGTGAAGTCACAGAATGGAGGTGTGTGAAGTCACAGAATGGAGGTGTGTGAAATCACAGAATGGAGGTGTGTGAAGTCATAGAATGGAGGTGTGTGAAGTCACAGAATGGAGGTGTGTGAAGTCACAGAATGGACGAGTGTGAAGTCATAGAATAGATGTGTGTGAAGTCACAGAATGGAGGTGTGTGAAGTCATAGAATAGAGGTGTGTGAAGTCACAGAATGGAAGTGTGTGGAGTCAGAATGGAGGTGTGTGGAGTCACAGAATGGAGGTGTATGAAGTCCTAGAATGGAGGTGTGTGAAGTCCTAGAATGTAGGTGTGTGAAGTAACAGAATGGATTTGTGTGAAGTCATAGGAAGGAGGTTTGTGAGGTCAAAGAATGGAGGTGTGTGAAGTCAGAGAATGGAGGTGTGTGAAGTCAGAATGGAGGTGTGTGAAGTCATAGAATGGAATTGTTTGAAGACGTAGAATGGAGGTGTGTGAAGTCTCAGAATGGAGGTGTGTGAAGTCACAGAATGGAGGTGTGTGAAGACATAGAATGGAGGTTTGTAAAGTCACAGAATTGAGGTTTATGTAGTCATAGAATGGAGGTGTGTGAAGTCACAGAATTTAGGTTTGTGAAGTCAGCATGGAGGTGTGTGAAGTCATAGAATGGAAGTGTTTGAAGACGTAGAATGGAGGTGTGTGAACTCTCAGAATGGAGGTGTGTGAAGTCCTAGAATGGAGGTCTGTGAAATCCCAGAATGGAGGTGTGTGAAGGCACAAAATGCAGGAGTGTGAAGTCACAGAATGGAGGTTTGTGAAGTCAGATTGGTGGTGTGTGAAGTCATAGAATGGAGGTGTGTGAAGTCATAGAAAGGAGGTGTGTAAAGTCAAAGAGGAGGTGGGTGAAGTCAGAATGGAGGTGGGTGAAGTCAGAATGGAGGTGTGTGAAGTCAGACTGGAGGGGTGTGAAGTTACAGAATGGAGATGTGTGAACTCAGAATGGAGGTGTGTGAAGTCACAGGATGGAGTTGTGTGAAGTCATAGAATTGAGGGGTGTGAACTCATAGAATGGAGGTGTGTGAAGTCACAATGGAGGTGTGTGAAGTCAGAGAATGGGGTTGTGTGAAGTGAGAATGGAGGTGTGTGATTTCACAGAATGGAGGTGTGTGAAGTCAGAGAATGGAGGTGTGTGAAGTCAAAGAGGATGTGTGTGAAGTCAAAGAGGAGGTGTGTGAAGTCAGAATGGAGGTGTGTGAAATCATAGAGTGGAGGTGTGTGAATTCAGAATGGAGGAGTGTGAAGTCACAGAATGGAGGTGTGTGAAGTTATAGAATGGAGGTTTGTGAAGTCATTGAATGGAGGTGTGTAAAGTCACAGAATGATGGTTTATGAAGTCCTAGAATGGAGGTGTGTGAAGTCCTAGAATGGATGTCTGTGAAATCCCAGAATTGAGGTGTTTAAGTCACAGAATGGAGGAGTGTGATATCACAGAATGGAGGTGTGTGAAGTCAGATAGGAGGTGTATGAAGTCATAGAATGGAGGTGTGTGAAGTCAGAATGTAGGTGTGTGAAGTCATAGAATGGAAGTGTGTGAAGTCACAGAATGGAGGTGTGTGAAGTCACAGAATGGAAGTGTGTGAAGTCATAGAATGGATTTGTGAAGTAAGAATGGAGTTGTGTGAAGTCATAGAATGGAGGTGTGTGAAGTCACATAATGGAGATGTGTGAAGTCATAGAATGGAAGTGTGTGGACTCAGAATGGAGGTGTGTGGAGTCACAGAATGGAGGTGTGTGAAGTCCTAGAATGGAGGTGTGTGAAGTCATAGAATGGAGGTGTGTGAAGTCACAGAATGGATGTGTGTGAACTCAGAATGGAGGTGTGTGAAGTCACAGGATGGAGATGTGTGAAGTCATAGAATTGAGGGGTGTGAAGTCATAGAATGGAGGTGTGTGAAGTCACAATGGAGGTGTGTGAAGTCATAAATGCAGTTGTGTGAAGTGAGAATTGAGGTGTGTGAAGTCACAGAATGAAGGTGTGTGAAGTCAGAGAATGGAGGTGTGTGAAGTCAGAATTGAGGTGTGTGAAATCATAGAACGGAGGTGTGTGAAGTTAGAATGGAGGTGTGTGAGGTTATAGAATGGAGGTGTGTCAAGGCTCAGAATGGTGGTGTGTGGAGTCACAGAATGGAGGTGTGTGAAGTCAGATCGGCGGTGTGTGGAATCACAAAATGTAGGTGTGTGAAGTCAGAATGGAGGTGTGTGAAGTCACAGAATGGAGGTGTGTGAAGTCACAGAATGGAGGTTTGTGAAGTCACAGAATGGAAATGTGTGAAATCATAGAATGGAGGTGTGTGAAGTCAAAGAGTAGGTGTGTGAAGTCAGATTGGAGGTGTGTGAAGTCACAGAATGCAGGTGTGTGAATTCAGAATGGAGGTGTATGAAGTCACAGAATGGAGGTGTGTGAAGTAATAGAATGGAGGTGTGTGAAGTCACAGAATGGAGGTGTGTGAAATCACAGAATGGAGTTGTGTGAAATCACAGAATGGAGGTGTGTGAAGTCATAGAATGGAGGTGTGTGAAGTCACAGAATGGAGGTGAGTGAAGTCACAGAATGGACGTGTGTGAAGTCATAGAATGGATGTGTGTGAAGTCACAGAATGGAGGTGTGTGAAGTCATAGAATGGAGGTGTGTGAAGTCACA